>JAKTXL010000064.1:0-84934 GCA_030582535.1 Insectozyma bohioensis | reverse complement strand
TAAATAAAAATTTTTTATTTTTTTTTATTTTTTTTTTTATTTTTTTTTTTTTTTGTTAAAGTTAAATTTTGTGGTCGTCCACCCACCTTTAACCCCCTAAAATTTTTTTAATTTTTTTTTTTTTATACTTTTGACTGTTTTTGATTTGACAAATTAGTTATTGTTTTTGTTTTTATTATCTTTATTTCCTTTGATTTTGTTCTTTAATATTATCATAAACTATTACTCTTGCTCCCAAAGACCGTTATAGACAGTTTTAACTACTTCTGCCCTTAAAAACTTAGCTTGTTTTTTTTTTTTTTTTAAAAAAAAGTAAATAATAAAAGTGAAGAAAGTTTTGTTCACGATTTAAAAACTTTTTAATCTATTTTGATTATTTAAAGTTTTTCATGTAAAAGAATGCAAAGGAACTTTTCAACACAAAACAGTTAGCTCACCTATTACAATAGTATGACCATGTAGTATTTTATCATCAATTAATTGGTTGGTCACTCCTTCGTATTGATCTTTGTTTGTTTTTGTACTTCAACTATCCACAATTATTTTCAACATCAATCGATTAAAAGAACTTTGAGAACCATTATGAATTACCACTATATCTATCTAAAACCAATAATATTAAATAGGTTTTTCTTTGACGCGAAACTGGCGAGAATATTAGATGTAACCTTCTGTTATTTTAAAAAATTTTTCTTAAGGTTTTTATTGTAAAAATAACAATTTTTCAATATATAATAAATATTAAAATAAAAAACAAGACACAAGAAGCCATTCTATTTCTAATTTTTCTACTAATGGGCTTTCTAGTTTTTTTTATTTTATTTTTTTATTATTTTTCAAATCTAAAAACTTAAGGGGTTTTGCCCCATTACTCCCATTTCAACTTTTTAAAAATAAAAAAAATAGATATATATATCTTTAAATATATAACTTACATATATTTACATGGTCTTGCTTTATTTCCTTTTATAAAAATAGCATGCCTCCACGTAAATACAAAAAGATTGAAAAACTACATAATGAACTTCCTGATGGAACTGTTGAATCGTCGAGTGGAAATAGAGAAGCATCACAAACCAATGATTCACCACCGGATCATGAAGAAGAAGAAGAAGAAGAACATATATCAGAACAAACTCAACCACCTCAAACCATCCCAGAATTAAATCAAGAATTGACTATAAAACCACCAAATAGATATTTATTGTCGTTGTCGGATAATAATATCAATCGATATTTAAATAGAACAGAAGCAGAACAAAGATTATTGCTAAAATTTGAGAATGAAGTTATCAATAATGAAGAAGCAATGAAAATATTAAATAATTTAAGAGTTGAAACTCAAGAGAAATATCTTTATCAAATGAGACGGTATGTTAGACATTGTGCTAATAAAGGTTTGGATAATTTTTATGTTTCTTCTCAGTTGGCAAAAGAATTAATCCAGACAAAATTAAATAATAAGCGAGACCAAATAAGTGAAAATACAATCAAAAGTATTAGATCCCCTTTAAATAAATTATATTATATAAATAGAATTATATACTCAACACAACAACCTGAAGTATTCTTAGGCGACAGTTTTATACAAGAAGTCATGTCTGAGTTAAATAAACAACAACAACAAAAATTAGAGTCGACTTCAACTAGTGGAAGCTCTTCGACAAATAAATCCAATACGCAAACCACAACTTCAACAGAAACAACTGATACATCAATTTCACCACCAAAAAGATCAAGTTTATTTCCAGATGATGAAAATATTGATGAAGAAGAAGATAACGATCAACAAAATAAAATTTTAATTCCGAATGCTACATCAGCATCATCATCTTCTTCAGGTTCAAAAATTTTCAAATTAAGTGAAAGTTCAAAACATAGATTATCAGAACGTGAAGAACAATTATTAAAAAAATTTGATAATGAAGTACTTGATTCAATTAAAACTAAAGATATTTTAGATAATTTAACAGGTAATACATTTAAATCTTATGCAACAGATATGAAAAGATTTATTAGATTTTGTGCAAGGCAAGGTAAAAATGATTTTATCATTGATGAAAATATTTTAACAAAATTTTTATCTTTAGAAATTAGTAAGAATAAAAAAAATAAATTAAAGAATTTAAGAACTAGTTTATTAAAATTACATCAATTAAATTGTTTAGCATTTGATTTAAATTATTCAGAAGGTGAAATTATTTTTGTTATGAATAAATTTTTAGATGGGAATAAAACCAATACACCAGAAGTTGGATCATCATCATCATTAATCCATCAAACAGCTGAAGAAAAATTATTAGCTAAATTAGATTCAATGTATAAAACATCAAATGTTTTATCAGGTTTATCAGATACAAGTAAAAAACTTTATGCAAATGAATTTAACCGCTATGCATCATTTTGCAGCAGAGAAGGTTTTGATAAAATTATTTTAACAGGTGAATTAATTAAAAAATATTTTATTAAAGATGTTATTGGTAGAACACCAAATATTTCAAATAGAAAATTACATGAAATTTTAAGTAGATTAAACAGATTACACGCATTAAATGTTGAAAAATTTCCTGAAACTTATTCACCAACAATTAAAAATATTGAAGTTATTAAAGATTTTTTAAAAGATTATGAAAAATCAAATCCAAATCAACAAGGTACAAGTGGTACATCAAGTGCAAGTGATAATGGTGATAATGGTGCAAGTACAAATTCTGGTGCATCGTCATCAGTTTCGTCATTAGGTGCGAACGTTCCTCCTTTAGAATTTACAAATGATCCAGTTCCACCAATTTTACCACAACCATCATTTGTTAGTCTGCTGTTATCTTCTGATCAAACTAGTAGTAGTAGTGGAGATAATCATGTTCAAAATTTAAGAAAACCACTGGGTTCAAGTTCTAGTAGTAGTAGTGCTGTTGGTAATAAAAATTTTCCAAAACAAAAATCTACTTTACCAACATATTTTGAAAGTTCAAGTAGTGGAACTAGTAGTTCTAATTTATCAGGAAATTTAAACGAAAAAGATGATTTAAATGTTGATAATGAACAAATTGATGATGTAGTTGATGTTGAAGATGATGATGAAGATGACGATGAAGATGATGACGAAGATGAAGATGACGAAGATGAAGATTTTGATGAAGAAATTGAAGTTGATCAAGCTGATACTGCAATTTATCAATTAAAACGTCAAAAAATTGGGAATTTACCAGAAACTAAAGATAGTATTCCACAATTTATCATGAACAGAAATATTACCACAGTTACTCAATTAGTCGAAGAATGGACTTTGATTGTTAAACGTAATAAAAAATGGGGTTTAGGTTGGATTAAAAATCGAATTGATTTTCAATTATATAATAGTAGAAAACTTATTATTGATTTATTAGAAAAACTTTTACCAGAAGTTGATGAAAAATATAATGGTAAAAATTTTGAACAAGTTAATGATGATGTTATTTTTGATATTGCTAAAGTTTTTGATCAATATCTTATTAGAAAAAAAATTGGTTTAAATGAATTGATGAATAAAATTGATACTTATCCAATTTATACCAAAAAAGAATTTGTTAGAATTTTTAGTAGAAGAAAATCTACTATTAGACGTTAAGTTAACTTAAGTGTTAACTTTATTTTTAAAATAAATATTCAAATATTCCTTCCTAATTGTTTTGTGTGTGTTACAATATATTAATGTTTTATTTAATAGAGTAGATTGAATTAGTTCCTTATTGTTTGTTTTTGTTTTTATTTTTTATATATTCAATTTTAATTTATCACATTTCTAACTCTACATTTAATATATAATTTTATAATTTTCTAAAACAAAAATATTTCAAATCATATTAAATTTGAATTAAATTTCTAATCAAATTTAAAAAGCAGAAATATTGGTTGCATCAGTGTATTTAACTGGAGCAAGACCAATAGTTTTAGCATCTAAATCATAAGCAACATAAGCTCTTCTTAAGAAATTATCACCCAAGATATTAGAAGTAGATTGACGAATACCTAAAGCACAAATTGGAGCTGGTGAACCATCAGTATAAGTTAATTGTAAAACAAAATCAGCAAGTGGAACAGAAATTTTTTGACCAGCAAAGTTAAAAACTACATCACCTGATTGTTGACAATCAATGGTATAACCAACGTTTGAACTATAATATTCAGCACCAGTAATTGAAACAATTTGGGAAAAGAGACCTTGTTCTAAATAAGTTAAAGTAGTACCTGAATCTAATAAAACATCAACATTATAATTCAAAGTTTGACCTTTAAGAGTTAATGAATTTAAAGTAATTCTCAATTCTGTATTTGATTGAATTGGTAAAGTTTTTAATGGTGAAGCAAGTTTAGCATGATCAATACCACCAAAAACAATTGTACCAGATTGAGCAGTTGGTGAATTTAAGTATAATGAATAAGCATTTTTAGCAATGTAACCTTGTTTTTTTAAAGTAACAGGAACATTATCATAACCTTCACGATTAGATTCATTAGTAGTAAAACCAATACCTAAAATACCATTACTAACAGAAGTTGAAGTAACATCACCAAATTTTTGATTAGTAATTTTAGCACCTGAAATAGTAACGGAATCTTTATAGAAACCACCATCTGAAGAAGTTAAATCACCATAACCGATATGGAAAGTTTGATATTGATTTTGAGAAGATGAAGAAGTTCTTGGATTATAAGTACCAGCAGTTTTACAATAATCTGAAGCTAAATTTTTAGTTGGAACACATCTAACATTTGAATCAGGAACCCATAAATCTGATGAACCAGTATCAATAACAACTTTAACTTTTTGATTATTAGAACCAACAGTAATATCAGATAAATAAAAAGTTTGTTCATTAACTAATTGAACACTAATAGTTTTACCATCTCTTTTTTCTTTTTCATCATTAATTAATAATGGTTGAGCACCAACATTATCAGCATCATGTTTAACTTCAAAATCTAAAGTTAAGAAACCATCACCTCTTTTACCGAATGAAAGTTCATTTTGTTGTTGTTGTTGTTCAGGAATAGCAATACCTTGAGCTAATACTGATAAAGCTAAAGTTAAAAATACTTGTTTGGTGAATGAAATAAAAGAAACCATCTTCTGCTGAGTGATTGTTTTGATAATTAAAATAAAAAAAATTGAAAACTTGAAAGTGATTTTCATGGTCTATTTATACTTATTATTTTACGTATGTGATTTCATTTTATCATTGAATGAATAATGGGGGGTTGGTTTGTATATTTGCAATTAATAGTAATTTCATTTTGTTTTAAATCAATTCTAGTTTTTGGGATTGTGTTTGGTGCCATGCAATCCTATGAAAAATTATTATTTAAAAACCATTAAAAAATAATAAAAATAATTGAAACTAAATTAGTTTTTAATTACAAATAATAATATCACAATGGATGCAAAAATATTAGAAGATTTGCATAAATTGTTGAAAAAAACATCCAAATTTGGTTAGTCAAAAAAACACTAAAAACTAAACTAAAAAAATGGAGCCAAGAATTTTCATGTTTTTTTCTCTGTATGTGAAACTGCCAAATCAAATCAACCAATTTTTCAATTCGTTCAATTTCTTACTCCCCTTTCAATTATTATATTTATTTTTTCTTATTTTGACAATTCGGTACCTTAATGTCAATATAATATTAACTTTGAAGTATAAGTTTAACTTAATTAAAAAATAGAACTAGACAAGTTTTTTAATCAACTCTTTTGAATAACCACAGTATTTAGTGCGATAATTTTGGGGGGCACAGAAGTGGAGCGGAAGGTTGGAAGGAGGATGGAAGGAGGAGAGCGAAGGAAACAATGGTTACGCGCAATTTTTAATTTTAGTGAAGTTTCTCATTGCATTCATTGGTCTTATTGTTCAATCCTTTTTATATCCTTGGTTACAAATTTATTTTTAGAATTATGAGCTTATTAAAAAAAAAAGACCAATCATTAACAACGACAGAAGGAAATTAGTTTTAGGAATGGCCAATGTGTTAAAGGATCTGTTGATTTACTTAAAAATCTATTTTTCCCATTAAACTATAAAGTATTATCCCTTGCCCCATCTTTATTCATTGACCCATATTTGAGGCAAAGAAACAACCGATATAATATATATATGTCAATATATGTATGTATGTACAAGACATCCCCAAAGCAACTCAAAACCGCTTAAATTTGTTAATGAAATCGAATTATTGTACTATTTTTTTTCTTGCCAAGACAATTTGATGATGATGATAGTATCATAGTATTATTATCTTTGAGCTTTTTTTAGTTCAATTTCCAATTATCCAAATGGCTCTATTTCATTATGAATTTCACTATTAATACAAATAGCGTTATCTCTAATTATTATAAACGTTTTATCATATTGATTCATATATTCATTTTAATGTCAAAAATATGGCTTACGATAGTTTGAAAATACGAAAGACTTTGTGGAAAAAAACAAAAATACTAATAAAATAACAATATTAACCAACAATAGATTAACCAGAGTTTCAAACAATTTATCGGGAAGAATAAATAAGAAACTAGATTTGAAGAACTAAAAATCCACAACGATCATGACCTAAACGTTGAATTAACTTTTTATTGTATTAGTCCTTTCTCTGTATATTAATATTTAGTTTTTTTCTTTTTTAGAGATCAACCCAGGGCACATATCAATGAATTATTACGACACTATCACTGTTTCAAAACCTATTGTTTTCTTATCATAGCAAGTAATATATCAAATATTGAAGTTAACACAGAAAGGAAAATTAATCCCGTTCTTCAAAAATAAATAACAATTGAAATTGAGCCCCAATATTGAAATGATGTAAGTTTGGTTATATTTTGAATAATTTGTTTATAATTATAAACAAATAAATTGTTTCTTCCAAATAGCAATTCGGGTCTCCACATAAACATAAATAAATTAATAATTTAATTTAGTTCAAACTAAAAGAACAATAGTTTTATTCTATACAATATATATTAAGCTTAACCACTATCCGTTAGCAAACTAATTTCTTGTTTTAAATAATAATTTAACTAATTGCACGAATAATTGCAAAAGGCAATAAATTGTCAACCCATAAAAAATAAAAATAAAACTAGTAATGGTTATTATTGGTTATTTGATTTAATTAGGGGCAAAAGAAAGAGGAGAAGACACGAGGTGATTGAAATGAATTAAAGAATCAAGGGGGTATGGATACTATCCTCAAATCACTTGAATTTGAAAAATTTGAATAAAAATTAAAATACTTTTCTTTTCTTCTTCTTTCTTTTTAAAATTTAAGAATATTAACAATGAATTCATTAACAAAATTCTGCAATGAATTGCCAAAGTATTGACTGGAATGATAAAAGGAAGATCTATATAGATCTTAAAATCTTAGATATTGCGACAATTCAAACAAGGAAAACAAAAAGCAAAAAAAAAAAAAAGAAACTTAAATAGAGAAAGAAAAATTGTAATATAATTGTAATAAACTCCAAAAGACTAGCTACGCTCATATCATTATGAAATCGAATCAAATAGACCACTCAAATATATTATTCCATTTATTAGAATCATTAGTTAATTACAAGGAAATAAGATAAGAACTGTTTGATTAGTAACCTCCGAAGTATTAGTAAGGTTTAAGTATTGATGTATGGGTCTCCTTTGCGATTTTTTAGCCCTAAGTTCGGGAAAGAAAGAAAGAAAAGAAAGAAAGTTTTTTATCAGGAATCCACAGTTCGAAAAATATTCATTACAAATCAATTATAAAAACAAACTTGTTATACTTCACTAAGTTTTTTTAATTTTTCAATTACTTATTCCTTTTTATTCAATTCATAAATTCAAACCTATAATTAATACAAACTACTATTCATAATGTCTTCACATAAATATCATTTCGATGTAACTATGTCATGTTCAGGATGTTCAGGTGCTATACAAAGAGTATTACAAAAAACTGAAGGTGTTTCACAAATAGATATTTCATTAGAAAATCAAACTGTTGATGTTACAACTACAAATGATTATGAAACTATTTATAATAAAATTGCAAAAACTGGTAAAAAAATAAATAGTGGTAAAGTAATTGAATAAAAAAAACAGAGAGACTTTTTAATATATATATTCAATCATACTTAATTCATATCTCTAAATTCTATAATTTCATTAATATAATTATCTCTTAATTCACTTTGAATGAATATACTTTTTAATAATGTAACTAATTCAGGTGTATTTATATCATATAATTCACCTTGATAAAATCTTTCCATAATATCTTTTAAATGATTATTAATTAAAAATTTAATATTATTTAATTTATTAAAAGATTCTAATTGATTTTTATCAATATTTAATTGTAATAAAAATGGTATTGTAACATTATTTAAATTATCTATAAGTAATGTTATTTGAGTACATTGAAATTCACTTATATCTTGTAAATTTATAATTAATTGAATTAACCAATTATTTAAAAATTCAATTAAATCAATAACTAATTTTTTAAATTTATTTAAATTAGTTGATTTATACATTTTATCTTCAAATAATATATTAAACCATTTATAAATTAAACTTAATTGATTTAAATTATAATCATCTAATATACCTTCATCATCATCTTGAATTGTTGGTTCCATATTAAGATTTAATGATGATAAAATTATTTTTAATTCTTGATAAAATTTTGAAATAACTTGATTCCAAGTAGAATCAATAAATTGTTGTAATTGTTTACTATTTAATTCTTGTGATAAATATTGTAAATCATTATACATTAAAAATGAATTAGTTAATGATGGATATTCAACAATTGATAATGCTTTTAAAGTAGATATAAGATAATCTAAATTATTAGAATATTGTTCAAATTCTTTAAATATTGGTAATATTTTTTTAGGTAATTGACTAATTGAAATTGTTTCAGAAGTTGCTGTTGTTTCATTTTTATCAGATTTAGGTTCTTCTTTCTTTATTTCTTCATCATCATCCCATCCATCATCCCAATTATCACCCCATCCATCTTCTTCTTCATCATCTTCAGGTTCTTTTTCTTTTGTTGGTTTTTCTTCATCTTTCTTTGATTCTTTATTAATTTTTAAATTTACAATTTCTGTTTTAGACAAAACATCTGCTTTGAAAATATCTTTAATTCTTTTAATATCTTTATCAATAATCCAATCAAGATATAATTTATTCAATTTTTCTTTTATATTAGAACCATCATTATTAATTCTATTTAATATATTCCATTGAGTTTCATTACATATTTGAATTAATTCATTTAATATATTAATTTGATCTTGATTATTTATAATTTTATCAATATTTGAAGAAATTTTATTAATTAAATTTTTTGATAATTTTGAATTTATATAATTTTTAATTATTGGATAATTTAATTTATTTATAAATATTATTAAATTTTTAATACTTTTTAAAAATTCATTATTATTATTAATTATTAATTTAATTTCATCATCTTCTTCATTTTCTTGAATATTTAATGATTTATTATTTATCAATATTGAATCTACTAATTTATCCCATTTTAATTTATATGTTGTATAATTTGATAAACTATAATTATTTTTAATTATAAATGTATTAAATTCTTGTAACATTGAAATATTAATAATTGTAAATTCATTAGGAACTAAAAATTGAATTAAATATTCATTTAATTGATTTAAAAATTCATCTTTAAAATTATCTAATTTTTTATTAATTTGTTTATAAATTATCAAATTATTTATATTTTCAATAATTTTAAAATTTTTAAATAATGTATTTAATTCTTGAAAATCTAATAATTTATTAATACTTAATGGTTTATTTAATAATTGATCAATATCTTTTAAATCATTCTTGATTTCTTTCAATTTCTCTAGCTCATATAAATCTTTCTTTGATGATTCATATTTTTTATTCAATTGAATAATTGATAAATTATTTAATTCATCATCATCTTCATTTTGTTGAGTCGTTGTAAATTTATCACGTAATAAAGAATCATTAAATAATGATTTTTCAGTTATATTTGATACAATTGTTGATAAATTATCTTCAATTTGTTTTAAATATTCTTTTTGATCAAGAAGTTTGTCATCTAGAGACATGGACATTGTTTGCTACGTGCCTTTTGATCTATTACGTGTGGGTTTATATGATTTGGTTGTCAAAATTTTTTTTTGTTGATACGTGATGTGTGTATTCTATCACCAAAAAAAAAGTTGGTACGATCTTAGTGCGACATTGGTACCATTTCAAAAAAGAGGTTCGCCTATTGTTGTATATATATATATATATGTATTAATAAATAAATAAATAAGTTTATATTAAATCTTCAGTTATATCATCATCAACATATTCATCATCTTTATTCATTCTATAAATAGTCATAGCCATACTTGAGAAATTAAGTATACTCATTAACCAATCAGGTACATTAACACCATTAACTTCAATTAAATTAAATATAAAATCCATAAAATTACCAATTAATTCAATAATTAACATCATTTTATCAAATTTCAAATCTTTTAAAATTTTATTATATTTTTTATTTATATCTTCATTTAAATGTCCTTTACTTTGTTTATTTAATAAATTTATTTCAATATTAATTTTATTAATTTTTTTATAAACATTTAATAATTGTGAAATAGTTTTTCTAATTAAAAATACTAATATTAATAACCATAATTTATTAGTTTGTTTTAAAAATTTGGCTAAAAATTGACTAGCTGGAAACATTGGTAAATTTGATATTAAATGTAAATTATCTAATAAATTTGCAGTTGTTTCTAAAATATTGATTAAAATTATTTCAAATTGTTTAAATGTAAATTTTTTTGGTTTATAATATTTTCTTGGTTTTGAATTTCTTTTATTAACAACTAAATCTTTTGATTCTTCTTCTTCTTTTTGTTGTTGTTGTTTTAGTTCAAATTTATTAAATAATGATGGATATTTTGGTTTTGGTGGGAGTGGAACTTTATTAAATCTATTAAATTTATTACTACCGAATTTATTTGATTGTTGTTTAATATGTTGTTGATTATTTAAGATATTAGCTAATTTATCTACTTTATCTGAAGTTATTGATTTATTACCTTTTTCTTGTTCTTGTTTGACTAAATTAATTAAATTATCAATAATTTTTTGTCTTTCTAAACTAATATTGGTGGTAGTATTATTATTCTTACTATTATTATCAATAATTAATCTATTGGTTATATCGTTTATATCTATGGTTGTTGTTGTTGTTGCTGTATTACTAGTACTACTATTATTATTGTTAATTATAGTTGAAGTAACCATTTGATATTATGAAAAATAAAAGTTATAAAGTGGGGGAAGCCTTGGTACGATTTTTTTTTAATTGTAACGATCTTTCTTTGTTAAAAGAAAAAATTGTAGAAAAAAAAATAGAGATATTTATCCGTCTTTTCACATGATTTTTCACCGCACTACCAAATAAAAAGTCACGTGAACAAATCACATGATATACGCGTGATTAGAAATTATACATTAAGTGTTATTATTTATTATTACAGAATATTTAAGTTGATTTAATTAATATTAATTGACTTAATTGATTTAAATATTCATCTTGATCTTTAATTGAATTTAAAGAATTAATATAACTATCTTCAATTAAATTACAATTATAAATTGTAAAATTATTATTAAATTCAATAATTAATTTATTAATTTTTAAAACACATAAATTATCTGAAAAATTTAAATCAATATCTTTATTATTATTTAATTTAATTAAAATTTCATTCATTTCTTTACACCATGTAATATATTTTTGTAATGAATCTTGTAATTCTTTTTCATTAACTTTATTATTATTATTATTGGAATTATTATTGGAATTATTATTATTTTGATATTTAATTATATTTTGTAAATTTTTTAATTTTTCACTAATTTCTTTTATATATTTATCATTCAGATCTTGTTGATTTGATTTAAAATTAATTTCATTATCTAATTTATTTATTTTTTGTTGAATTTCAATTATTTCATGACTATTATTTAAATCATTAATATTTTTATTATTATTTTCTAATAAATAATCAATTATAACATCTTGTTCTTCATTATTATTATCTGTACCATCTTTTAATAATTTATCTATTTCATTTTCTAATTCAATTGCTTCATCAATTGCTTCATTATTTAATTTTAATTTATTTTCATAATTAATATATAATAAATTTACTTCATTACTTAAATCAATTAAATTATTTAATTTTTCATTCATTTCTAATTTTAAATTTTTTAAAATTTGTTTATTTTCAAATAAATCATTTTTTAATTCATTTAAATTATATTCATTTTCGTCTGTTTGTAAATTTTGTAAATTTGATATTTTACGTAAAAATTTATCCCTTGTTTCTTGTTCTAAATAAATAAATTTTAATTTTTTAAATAAATTTTTTTGTTCATTTATTAAATCTTGATTTATTTGATGTGGATTATTTCTTGAAAATGGTGAATTTATAAAATCTGATTTGATATTGAGTAAATTATAGTTTGAATCATCTTTAATTGACTGTAGTTTATTGTTTAATGTATTGGAATCCATTATATTAGATCTGATTTGATGGTTGTTTATATTTATTTGATGTTTATATATTTTTTTTTTTTTCTCTTTGAATTTTGTGTTGTATTTTGTTGTTGCGCGTATAAAGAAAGAAAGATTAAAGATTTGGTGTATAAACAAAATCTATTTATTTACTGTTTTATATATAGAAACTAAATATCAAACTTATTCTCTTGGTTGAATAACACAACTTAATTTCCAAGCTCTATCATCTTCTGTTTTATTTAATTGACAAACTTTCCATAATTCCAATAAAATTAACTCTTGTAAAGCAGGTAAAGGATTAATATAATAATCATTAAATTGATCTTTTGAATCATTTCTATTGAATGATAATAAACTTTGTCTAGTATTTGTTAAATCTTGATTACTATTTAAATAAGATACTTGTAAACTTTCTAAATCACCTATAATTCTAGTAATTTTTAAATATTTATCAATATTAATTAATTTTTGATTCAAAAATGTATTAGCTTTTCTATAATTTGGATTACCATCAGTTACAAATGTCAAATCTTGTAAAAATAATGAAAAATAAGGTACAATTGGTATTTCAAAACTATCATTATTAGTCAAGAAATTTCTTAATTTATTTCTATAAACAGCATAATTTTTTTCAGGATGAATTATTGATGATAAATAAGTATTTAATTCAATATATTTTTCAGATAAATCTGACCAAGTTCTGGATAATCTTGTAATCAAATGTGATTGCAATGCTGTCATAATTGCAGCTAATGAATTAAAATTTCTTAAATATAAACATGAAATTGCAATTTTTAACCAAGTTTTAATTGTATTAAGTCTTAATTTTGGTGTCAAATTTGGTTGTAAAACGGATTCTAATACATAATCTGATAAACAATTCGTGAATAATAATGATAATCTAACATTAGGAGCTAATTTCAAATGAGCTTTTTTAGTAGTAAAATTTTGATTTAATAATTCTTCAGGTTTAATTGAACAAAAAATGTTACTTTCAATTAATGTTAATTGTTTAGCAATTTCTAATCCATTAAAATCTAATAAATTTGGTCTATAATTTGATAATACCCAACTTTGATCACATATAATAAAAAATTTAGGCATTAAACTTGATAAATCTAATGGAATATATTTATGATTGATACTAATATACTTTTCTGAACACCAACTATTACCCAAAATTTGTCTATATGTTATATTAATTTTTTCAATTGTTTGAAGTTGATTTTTAGATAATAATGATCCTGATGATGAGGTTTGATTTCCAACACCTAATGGCATTGGTAATGATATTGATTTAATAGAACTTGAAGTTGATGAATTAGTGTTAATTTTAGATAATTCATAACCATCGACCATTGAATATCTTGATAAATCACTACTTGTTTCTGATTTATTATGATTATGATTACTACTTGGCAGTTTAAGTATAGCAATACTTCTTTCAACTAATTGTTTATTTTGTTTATTTCTTCTTGATTTATTTTCTATTAATGGTTTTGATGACAATTTGGCACCAATTTCAATCAATTTCATTGAATCAATTGGTAAATAATAATTTATACCTTCATTGAAAAAATTGATTAATGTAGTTAATAAATTATAATCAACTTCTTGACTCCAATAACTTTCCATCCATAATTGAAACATTTTAACAATTAATCTTCTTCTTTTCTTTAACTTCATTTCAATAGCAACATCTTGAGATGAATTACCAACTTCAAATCTTGTAATCAATTCTTCAATTAAATCAATTCCATTAGCAAAACTTCTAAAACATATAAAAAAAGTTGAAACAAAAAAATATTCTGGTGGTGAATCTTCATTTGTTAAAGTATAGATCAATCCTTTAAATGAACCACCCAATAAATTTCCTTTAGCATCAACTAATAATTCATTTTGAATATTTATATCCAAATTAGATGAAGAATTGTCTGTATCAGTTGTAAATGGTTGAAATTCAGCTGCTGATACTGTAAATGGTGATGAGGAACCTCCTTCTTCGTTGGGACTATCAGTTAAAGTTTGTAAGAAATTAACCCCACTTTCAGTAAAACCTAAATCACCTGTTTTACCTGATCTAATCATTGAATATCTATTTGCTTTATATGGTTTACTAACACTCATTGATTTAATACTTTTTTCATTATTGACCATCAAATTCATTGAACATTTTCTAACAAATTCTTGTGGTTCGATTTTCATCTTGGTATAATCAGGATATGTACGTTCAGAATTTAATTTAAAATCCCCTGTAACATCTAATAATTTTCTAATTGATGTTATAGTTATACTTATAGCTTTAATCATTCTTGAAGCAATTTGGATTAATTGACCACCTTCTTCAGTATAATAATAATCTCTAGCACCATTTGAATGTGGTGAACCAAAATTATAAACTCTATCAGTTTCACTTTCATTAATAGTTTTAACAACTAAATTTTTAACAGTAGTAACTAAATCACTAACTAAGGATAATAATCCATCCAATGAACTATCCAAATCATTTGGTTTCTCTGAAGAAAAATCACTTCCAGTTTTTGATATAAATAATAATTCTCTTAATAACAATATAATTTGATGAGCTATAGTTTCTAATATATCACAACCAATTTGATTATGTTCAATCAAATCTAATCTACCAATAATTAAACCCAAATATGAAAATAATATTCCATTAATTTCAGTAATTCTTTGTTTGGCTAATGGAGGAGTATCTAATAATGGATAATTGTTTAAATCATCTTGTAATTTTCTTTCATTTTCACGAGTAACAATTTGCTTACTTTCAATTGACCATAATCTTAAAAATGAAACTGCTTTACGCGTGACTTGATAAATCATTAATGTTAAAATTTCAATTTTATTAAAATTTGATGTACCTTTAAATTCATTTGCTTTAACCATTAAATTATACCAATCTGCTAATAAAGATTTTCTTGATTTTCTAACAATTGGTCTTTTAGTGACTATTTCATTTGATCGAGACAAACAATCAGTTTCTTGTAATAATAATCTTACACCATCTCTAATTGAATTTATAACTCTTATTGAAAAGGTATATTTATTTTTACGATTTTTATGACTCAATGGATTTAATAAAAATTTACCACAAGCATGAAGTAATGGTTTCAAATAGTGACTATTTGGAATTTTATCATCATCTAATTCTTCTTCTTCTTCTTCTTCACTTGAATCTTCATCAACTACAGCAATTGAAAAGTAATTCATAGGTATCCAACCTCTTTGTAAAGATTCAATTAATGTAACTTCACCCCAACCAGAATCATCAATTGTATGAACAAATGCTAAATCATTTTTTTCAAATGATAGACAAATAGAAGCATCAGATTCCGATTGCAAAGTTGATGAATCAAATGAATGTAATGCACGTATAAACAAGGATGATAAATCTTCATCATCTGGACCAGTTGTTATACTTGTAGTTGATTTAATTTTATTTCTTCTATTATCTTCTGGAACTTCTCTAATAGTTTTATCTTGATCATAAATAATATTTAACCCACCTTGTTGAGATAAATTACCATTATTAAACCTTTTAGTATTTTCTTGATCAGATAACAAATCTGTTTTAGATTCTATTAAATCCTTTCTAATCGGTATATCATCGGCTATTTTAGAACCTCTTAAATTGTATGATGAAGGAAAATTATTATTAAATACAAATTGTGTTGATGAGTTTGTACTTTTCTTTTCAATGGCATCATTATTAGTTGATGTACTATGTATACTTGAAGCTCTACTACTTACTGAACTTCGTTCAGATTGACCATCATTATTTTCGACAAAGGTTTCATCATCAACTGTTTTGTTTCTTTGATCTTTTTCAATTCTTTGATAATAAGTACTTGTTCTATTATTTCTTGAAACTTCTTTTGTTTCTTCATATTTATTAGCTTTTTCAACATTTTGTTGAAAAGTATTCATAAATTGATGAGAATCTCCTGAAGTTGTGGAATTTTGTAAAGTGACAGATAATCTTTTAAATTTTTTACTTAATTGTCTTTGAGGAAATAATTTAGATGGTTCTTCTGCTTCCTGATTTTCTGGTACATCTCCAGCATTGTCAACTTCTTCTACTTGAATAATTGGTTGTTCATTAATTCCATCTTCTATTATATATCCATTACTATTTACTAAAGGAGTTTTATCTGGATTTCTTTCATTAGATTGTAAAAGTGGAGTATCATCATTGTCTATTGATGAAACTGAATGACTTTGAGGTAAAAATGAATTATTTAGTGATGAATAACTGGTAGATTTTAAATTGTTATTGCTATGACTATTGTTATTTAGATTATAATTACTTTGATGAAAACCACTTTGGGCAGTCATATATGATTGAAATGTTTGATTTGATTCATCTGTGATCATTCTTTTATGATCATCTGAACTATAAGAATAATTATCACCATGATAATCTTCTTCTTCTTGTATTATAGCTGATGAAGGTTTATATTGAGAATTGTGATGAGGAAATTCACCATCAATTGGTGAATAAACACTTGAGGAGGTACTTATATGTTTTGATTGGTCTTGATAATTGAGATTTTGAAACATTTTTTATAAAAATAATGAATTTAACTAATATTACAAATAATACAAAAAATCAAAAAAAAATGTCTATAGGATCTTGAATAATCAAAATTATGAATCTTGTTTAATTACAAATAAATTAACAAAACTGAAAAAAAAATATAAAAAGAATCGGTAATAAAATGGATTAATTGTAAATGTACAAGTTTCTGTAGTATATATATATATGAAATGAAATTTAAAATCAAATTAGTGAACTAGTAATTCGACTTTCTTAAAAACCCCTATTAAAAGTGAAAATGAAAAAGGGGATGCCAAAAAATGGTAACGGTTTTTTTAAGGAGTATTCTAGTTTTAATGAATGAAAAAAAAAATGGATAAAGTGGAAATGAATGAATTAAATGTCTATCTATAGTTCTTGATATTGATATTGAATGAATACCTTTATTAAAAGAAAAGAAGTATTGTTTGAATTTTATCTTTTAGATTTGGTTGTCAGATTTGATAATCAAAAAAATATAAAAAATTTTAAAAAATTTAAAAAAAAAAAATAAAAAAAAAATAAAATAAAAAAATCTCTTTCTTGTTTTTACGTGTGTTTTGTATACAGTAGTAAAACTTATTTTATTTTATTTTATTTTGATTACACGCCATAAAATAAAAATAAAAATAAAATAAGATTATTTTTGATAGTGATTGTGTAACAGATAATTTAATTAATTATCTGAATTGGGTAATATTGTTACATGATTTTACTTTACTCTTTCCTTCATTGTTACTTTAAATTAATTTTATAACAATCGTTTAAATTTTTCATTACTGATATTTTTTTGTGGGATTATTATCAGTGGTGAAAGTAAAACTTTGTGAATATTTTTTACTCTCGGATTTTAATTCTAATCGTCTAAATTAATTAAATTAAATTAAAATAAAATATAACATAGATAAAAAAGAAATAATTTTGGTCTTTCTTTTTTTTGTTGATAAATCCATTTAGAAATAGCAAAAGGAAGATTACATGAAATTATCTAAATTTTAAACTTGAACTAAAAATTTAAACTTGAAATAATTATCTATCGAAACATTCAAAAACTCAAAACAATTACAGAAATGGAATCAAAATTCAAGTATTGGGAATGATAGATTCTTGAAAAATTTTGTAATACGCGTCTTGTTTTGGTTTGGTTTTTCTTAATTAGAATTATTACTGGGGCATGGGTGCATTTGATCAATATATTTATCCCTTCCGCCTTACTAACTCTTGACTCAAGTGAACTTTTCCCCCTGAATCTTAAAGTCTCTATTGTTTCATTATAATCTTTATGTCTTTGATTTCATAACTATTGTTATCGAGGTTTCGAGAATGAAGGGGGTATTTTTTTTTTCTTGATGGTTTTTCAATGATTGATGTGAATTATAAACTTTAAGCTATTTTCAATAAGATTTGAAACTTTAAACAATTAGAAAAACGCTCTTTTATAGATACTGTCCCCTTGATGATTAACTAAGTTTGATATTTCAATTGGGTTTAAGTCTAGAGCTTTGACTTTTAATCTTTATTTATTTTCTGTTCTCTCTTGTTGTATCAGATATCTATCTAGATATGAAATAAATCAAACAGTTTCAAAATTCTTAATCCCTTTGATAAATATTACAATAACTAATTAATTATAGCTGTCGATGACAAAATATTAGACTCATTAAATAATTATTGTTGTCAAATGACTTACGACTTACGATAAACTTGTATGCCAGATGTTAACTTATATTCATATTTGTTATTATGTTACCAATTTTGACAGGATGTTATTGCTCTTACTGGGCTCTTTTTCTATTTCTTCTTATTTAATTGCTTCTATTGAGCATATATTGTAATGTAGATTGAATGGTAACTTTGATTGTCATTTTATGTGTGTCATTAAATATAGTTGATTTTTCTTAACTATGGGTTGCAAAATTTTGTCACTGTCTTAAAACAAATAAAAAAAATTAATAATACTTACTTCAAGTACCCTAAAACATCATGAAAGATCTTTATTGAACGACCCACTTAAACGGTGTTAATCTTTTTATAAACCATTATTATGCACACATTAGACCCAATGATTGATTATACTAATAGTTGTTTTAATTCATACCATATAATAAATAAAAATCAACTAGAAAACTTCTTTTCGTTTGTCTCTTTGTTAAGTGCGCGAGACTTCTGAACGAACAGAGTTGAAAAAAAAAAAAAAAAAAATAATAACAACCAAACAATAAAAGTTGAACCAAAACTTTATAATTCAACTAGATAATTAGTAATGGCCAAATCAAAGAAGAAAACGGCTCCAAAAAAAGATGTTAAGGAAACTCCAAAATTGGAAAAACCTATAGATTCTAAATCTTCAAATTCACAATCACATACTCATTCACAATCACATTCGTCAAAGAGTATATTTAAAGATTCACCAGTTTATGATTTATTACATTATTTTGAAAAAGCACCTGATCAATGGGCAGCTAGATATATATTAATATTAACAGCAATAATACTAAGAACAGTAGTTGGATTAGGAAATTATTCTGGTTTCAATGTATCACCAATGTTTGGAGATTTTGAAGCTCAAAGACATTGGATGGAATTAACAATTCATTTACCTATTTCAAAATGGTATTATTATGATTTACAATATTGGGGTTTAGATTATCCACCTTTAACAGCTTATCATTCTTATATATTGGGAAAAATTGGTCAATTTATTAATTCTTCATGGTTTTTATTAGATTATTCAAGAGGTTTTGAATCAAATGATTTAAAATTTTATATGAGATTAACTTCTTTAATAAGTGAATTAATTTTATATATTCCTGGTATTTTATTAATTGCTAATTTATTAGGTAAAAAATTTAATATTAATAGAATGGATCAAATTTTAATATCTTTAATTATTATTAATCAACCTCATTTAGTTTTAATTGATCATGGACATTTCCAATTTAATTCAATAATGTTGGGATTTTTTATTTATTCTATTATTGAATTAATTAATAATAATTTAATTTTAGCAAGTATTTGGTTTATAAGTTGTATTAATTTTAAACAAATGGGATTATATTACTCATTATTTATATTTTTTTATATTTTAAGTCAATTAAAAAATTTTACTCAATTAATTTTAGTTGGTTTAACAGTTGTTTTAACTCAATTAATTTATTTATTACCATTTTTAATATCTAATCCAGAATCAATTTTACAAATTATAATTAGAATATTTCCATTTAATAGAGGTTTATTTGAAGATAAAGTTGCTAATTTTTGGTGTACTACAAATATAATAATTAAATATAGACAAATTATTGATAGTTCAAATTTATCAAAATTATCATTATTACTTACTTTATTAACAACAATTCCAATTAATTGTTTAATTTTTTATAAATTAAAAAAAGATCAAAAAGATAAAAATTCATTAAAAAGAATTCCTTTATTAATTTATGGTTTTTCAATTAATTCATTATCATTCTTTTTATTTTCTTATCAAGTTCATGAAAAATCAATTTTATTACCATTAATACCAATTTTATTAATTTTATTAATTGATTTAAAAGATATTACATTAATTCAATGGATTAATAATTTAGCTACTTTTAGTTTATATCCATTATTAAAAAAAGATGATTTAATTTTACAATATTTTGTATTACAATTTTTAACTAATTGGTTAATTGGTTTTAAATTAATTATTCCTCAAAAATTAAATTTAAATAATTTAGTTATTGTTGGTACTTATTTATTAATGATTATTTATCATATTATAGATTTTAATTTCTTACCACCTGCTAAATATCCTGATTTATGGGTTATTTTAAATACAACTATATCATTTATTGGTTTTGGATATTTCTGGTTATGGTTAAATTATAAAATAATTAAATTGTAAAAAAAATAAATAAATAAGATAATAAATCTATACATTTATAAATAATATATATATTAATATAAAAATTCATCATCATCATAGATTGCTTTTTTATCACTTAAATAATTTAAATATTTTTCCCATAATTTATCACCATTTTTCAAACAATTAACATTACCAACCATAATTAAACTATATTTAGCTCTAGTTAAAGCAACATTTAATCTTCTTTCATCTTTAATAAAACCAATTCTATTTTGAGTATTTGATCTAACACATGACATAATTAAAAAATCTTTTTCACGACCTTGGAAAGCATCTATTGAAGCAATCATAATTCCAGAAACATAATTGATAGTAATTGGTTTAGAATCATTTTCAATATCATCAATATCAATTTCAACTTTTAAATCTTCATTACTAACATTAATAAATTCATTTTTAATTAAAATTGATGATATTAAATCTCTTTGTCCACTATATGGAGTAATAATACCAATACGTTCACGACTAATATTTTTCTTATAAATTAAATTTTGTAAAATTTTAGTAATATATTCAATTTCTCCAGGATTAGTATAAGTATAACCATTATCTTCTCTAAGTGAATTTTTAATTGATCTTTCTGGTGCATTATTTTTAGTATCCCAAAAATATATAGGTTTATCAATATTTGAAATAGTTCTTGAATCTTCATTAATACCATCTTTTAATAATCCTTGATAAAATTCAGTTCTTGGAAATTCACTAATTTTAGGATGCATACGATATTGAATATTTAACATATGAGGATTTTTATATGAACCATTCAATAAAATTCTTTCAAATAATGATAATGATAAACTTGGAACTAATGTAAAACAACTCAATTGTTTATCATCACCAACAAATACAAATTTATCTACACCAGACATTGATAATGGAATTAATGTGGTTGGTTCTGATGATTGGGTAGCTTCATCAATTATAACTACTGGACATTTTGAAATTGATTTTAATTGTGCACCACCAGCGACAACTGTGGTGGTTAATATAACTTTTGCTTGTTTAACAAATTGTCTAGTTATTAAAAATTTTTCTTGTAATAATTTTTTATAAGCTGTAGCACTTACTTTCGATGGATCTTTTTGTAATTGATGTACAGTTTCTTGAAATTTTAATGACATTGCATTATAAATTTTATGATGTAAACAAACTGAACCTAATGGATGACTTAAATTATAATCTTTTTCTTTTTCATTTGCTGTTATACGTAAAATATCTTTAGCATGACCATTTTCAATTAATTTTTCACCAATATTATCGATTGCTATATTTGATGCTGCAACAACTAATATTGGATATGTATTTAAACTAGTTAATAATTGTAATATGATTTCAAATATAGTTGATGTTTTACCAGTTCCTGGTGGACCTTGTAATACAGTGATTGCATTATTTAAAACTGATTGAATAGCAATTTTTTGTGAATCATTAATTGAATCTTTTGTAAATTTAATATAATTTCTAAAATTAATTTGTTTAATTGGTTCTTTACCTAATAACATTTTCATAAAACTTGGATTTTCTAAATTATCCATAGCTGTAAAAATTCTACTTACTGGAATTGATGCAGGTAATATATGTAAATGTTTAACGTGAATAGTTTTTGGCAATGGTTGATTATTCCATTTAAATAATACAAGAATCATTTCTAAATTTACATCAGGATTTCTACTTCTACCTTTTCTTAATTTAACTTCATCCATAATTGCAATTTTACAATACCATGGAATTTCATTATTTAAAATTAAAAATATTGATTGATCAACGGAAAATGGATTTTTCTTTAAATTTTTATATCTATCAGAAATAAATTTTGATAAATTTTTCATTGGAATAATTAATTTAAATTGATTATTTTTCTTATCTTGATCTTCAAACCATTCAATCATGAAATCAGTTGATTCAATTATCTTAGAATCATTAGTTAATTGATCTTCTAAGAACATATTAAAACTCATTTCTCTGAAATATTCATCTAATGAATCATAAGTTAATTTTGGCTTGGATGATGGATGATACTTTGATATATATGGTGGAAGTACAAGATCATCTGGTTGTGGTGTCAGTTCTTTAGTTGTTGATTTATTATTTTCATTTTTGGTTTCAGAAGCCTTAATATTATCATTTTTCTTATTTTTTGTTTCAGAAGATCTATTATTTTTACTATTCTTATTATTATTCTTACCATTCTTATCAATTACTTTATCATTGATTTGTTTCTTATTATCATTTATTGATTTCTTTGGAATTTTTTCAGTTGATGATTTTTTATTTTCTTTTTTTGGTGTCTTGGTTTCTTCTGGTTGTTTAGGATTCTTCTTTTTCTTTTCGATATTTAAATTATTTTTTGGAGTTGATTCATCTTTCACTATTGTTGATTCCTGTTCCGAAGTTACTTTTTCATCTGAAGGTTTATTATTATTACTTCTTCTATAAATTTTATTTTCAAAACTTACAGGTTTCTTTGATCCATTTTCTTTATTTGGTTTTGGTGTATTTCCAGTTTTACCTTTATTAACTGATGTTGCTTTTGATGAAGGTGAATGTTTTTCAGTTGATTGATCTTTATCTGATGGTGATGTCTTTTTGAAAGTCTTATTGTTTACTGGTTTTGGCGTCAGTCTACCGCTATTTACTGGACTTGATTTCACTGGTGTTTGACTTCTACTATGAATAGGTGTTGGTTTACGACTATTTGATGGCCCTTTCATATTTGATCTTGAATTTGGTTTACCATTTGGTTTATCTTTTGATGATTTATTATCATTAGATGTTGACCCTATAGCTTTCACTGTTGATCCAGATTTAACTTCTTCAGCAAATCTTTTACTTTCAAAATAATGAGCACGTCTTTCTTCTGCATCTGGATCTTCTTTTGTTGGTCTTCCTCGACCTCTTCCCTTTCTTTTACCAAATTTACCTTTTCCTTTCCCTATTTTTCTTCTTCTATTTGATTTTTTCACTATTGTTTCTTGTAATCCTAACAATTCTTTTAAAAAAGTATCATCATTTTCACTAACAAATTTTAAATCTCCGGCTTGATAATCAGGTAAACATTTCTTACATACTATAAGTTGACCTAATTTTGAATTTCCAACAAATAAATTTGAATCACTATTACATTTAATACATTCAATATCTCTAAATTTTAAATATTGATTCAATTTAAGAAATATGGCCCCATTAGATAATGAATATGATGCAGTTGGTAATTCTGATGATTTATTTTCTTTTTCTAGACATAATGAACATAATAATGACATATCACTAAAACCATACCTGGCGATAGTTAATTGATGTATGTTTGAGTCTTCACATTCTTCACATTGTAAGGTTTCGTCATATGAATTTAATCTAACTGATTTATGTCTAGTTGAAGATAAATGCTTCTGTATCTCTTGATTCTCTTTAAATGACTCTGAACATGTTAAACATGTATATTCATCTGACATATTGATTGTTTCAAGTTTGTTGTATGGCGATGATTATGAAAAAAAAAATAGACAGAAAAAAAAAAAATTATTTCATTTATTCATAATTTTTAGAAGTTGCAAATGAATATTAGAAAATATTATTCATTAATAGATAAATATACGTAGATAATCATACAAATTAATGTATATCGACACTCCCTAAAGTGATCCAATCATTTACATCCCCTTCACATAATACTAATTTTAAAACTCCACCATCCCAACCAAGACCATTATCAATCATATCATCAGAATCACAATCTTCGATATTTAAATAATCCAGTATTCTTGTTTTAATAGTTCTCCATAATGCATTATCAATTGGCCAAATATTACTATAAACTAAAGACAAATGTGGATCGTATTCTTGTTGTGACCATTCAGCAGCTTTATAAGTAGCTGCCAGTTGAATATGAGTAGTATCAAAAGTTTTAATATTATTACCATTTTCTTCTTTATTTCTATTTTTTTTCAGAGGTTTCCTTCTTATTTTATTACCATTTGAATCAGTTGTATATAAATGAGGATTTTGTTTAATATTTTCTTGTTCAATATCAAAAGGTACTATAACAAATAATTCTCTTATAATTCTTGCAAATGAAATTAAATTTGGATCTTTTGAAACTTGAAAATATAATTTTTTAAAAAATTTACGTTGACTATCTATTTTACCTAATTTTATTAAATTTTCATGATTTTTTGGTAATGAATTTAATGCAACGGCACTTGCTGATAATATTCTATCAACATCATCTCTTGTTTTTGCTTGATCTTGTAAATCAATATTAATATTTGTTGTTATTGTAATATGAGGTTCAAATTTTGGTGGTTGACCAGGAAATAATGTATTCAATGATGACATTAAATTCGTTAACTTATCATAAATGGGAGAATTTGGTCTTGGACATAACCACAATGCAACACCTAAAGCTTTGTTCTTGTTAGTATTCAATTATGATGATTAAACTAAATTAATATAACATACCCATGATTGATCAATTGATGCTAAGTATAATGTATATATATAATACAAGAATGAATAGTTTAGAATCTTATCTAAACCCTTTTGGTTTTTGGGGTTTTTTTTTATTTTCTATGAACTTTTTTTTTCTTAGTTTATTTTATTTTATTTTATTTTCTTTCTTGTTTCCTTTCGGGTTTTTTCTCAGTTTCGCATTTACCAAAGAAATTTTGTGTTACATCATATATTTATAATTATCTAATTAATATTACTAAATTATATTTAATATTTACTTGTTAAAACATCAACACCTTCAACAGCTGATGCATCAACAAACCAATTGACAGAAACACCACTGGTGATTTCATTGACCAATTTAGATGGTAATTTACTGGATTTATCAGTGAAAATTTCTTTCAATATTGGAGCTTTACCGGCACCTTCAGCAACAAATGCAATTGAAGTAGCATTTTCCAATACTGGGAAAGTAACAGTAATTCTTCTTGGTGGTGGTTTTGGTGAATCATTAATGTAAGAAACTAATTCAGTTCTTTCATTTAATAATTTATGACCTGGGAATAAAGAACATGTATGACCATCTGGACCACAACCTAATAAAATAACATCAAATTTTGCTGGTAAAACTTTAGAATATGATGTAGCAATTTCTTGATCTTTAGAAATGTCAGCACCTTCAACTTGTCCATCTTTACCTGTTAATAAAGAAACATCAATTGTATGAACTTTTGGTTTTTCAACTGATGATGGTAAATTTTTTAAAACTAATTCATTGAATAATCCATAATTTGAATCAGCATGGTCCAAAGGGACTAATCTTTCATCACTGAAAAATACATTCCACTTACTCCATTGAATTTTAGAAGCCAATTCTTTATTATCAATCAATGCTTTCTTTAAGACTTTACCCAAGGAACCACCGGAGATTGCAATGTTGAATATATCATGTTGTTGAAGAGCTTTGTCTTGATGTTCAATGATATATTTACCAACAGCATTGGCAACATCAATTGATTCGGTATAAGAAAAAACTTTGGCTGACATTTGTTTATTGAATAATTAAATAGTTGATGAAGTAATTTGAAAAAAATTAGAAATTATTAAAGGATCGAAAATAAATTACTTCGGAATTTTTTTTTTGCTTTTGTTCGCGTTAAACGGTCAGACAGACCAAGACCAATTTTGCATACTTCCTATTAATTATTAATTAATAATACATTTTATTTATATACAACTAAATATCTATTAAAGATACTAATCTAAATAATGACTATATTCAGCTGAATCTTTTATCTTACCATTCATGAATTTTTCTAATTTATTAGCATTTTTATAATACGTCGTTGTATCACCATTATAAGAACGACAATTTTTAAAAATTAATCTTGCATCATATAAAAATTGATCAAATGATTCATATTTATCATTTTCTAATTTCAGTTCCATAGTTGATAAATCCATTGGTTCTTTAATTACTTCGTAATAATCAGGTACTTCCTCTTTATTAACAGGTACAGAAAATGGCCAAGCACTTGGATGATTTTGCATTTCTGCAAATAATGTAACCATAAAATTATAATGAGGACCTCTTTTAGGTTTTTGAGCTAATTTATCCATTTCTTCCAGCCATCCAGCTTCTAATAATCCAGGTATATCTTTTGGTGATAACGTTATATTTTTATTTGTTTTGAAAACTTGTAATCCTGCTCTAACAACATTTGATTTTGATCTCAGTTTAATTTTTCGTTCAATTGCAGCTTTTTGTAAAAGCAATATTTTACCCAGATCAAGATATCTTAATATAGAAGGCAACATTGAACACTGCATCAATGTACCACCTTCATAATCTTTAATATAACCCATCCAAACTGATTTATCCAATGATATTTCTTTAGTAAACCCTTGTTTTTTAAAATAACCAATAGCATAATTATCAGCATATGTTAAAAAATATTTTATTGGTGATGTTGCTCTTACATAATCTTTTAAATGATTCATTAAATGAGCACCATAACCTCTAACTTGTTCAGTTGAAGATATAGCACAGAAAACAATTTCTGCAAATTCTCTATTATTAAAAGGACGATATGTGATACCACCAACAACAGTTAATGGTTTTCTAACAACAGCCATTGATAAATGGGATCTATCATAAACCAATCTGGATATATATTCTCGAGGCATTTTAGGTAATTGTTTTTGAAAAATATTTTTTAAACCTGTTAAAACAATCAAACTATCTTTTGTATTATCATTATTAACTACTCTAAATTCAATCTTTCCTTCTTTCTCTTCTATTACTGATGGTCTTTCTTTAAATGTATATATTTCACCATCAAAATTAAAATTTGTTATTCTTTTACGTTCTTCTTCTGCTTCATCATCTTCATCATCTTCATCTTCATCATCTTCGTCCTCATCTTCTTCGTCTTCTTCTTCTTCTCCTTCATCTTTAATATTTTTTGAGTCTTTTTCTTTTTTTATTTCTTTTGATCCATTCGATTCTGATTCTTCCTTTATTTCAGTTGATTCTTTTGGTTGTTCCTTTTCAACTTTAACTTTTTTATTTAACGGTATATCATCATCATCCTCATCATCTGATTTAACTGATAATACCCTTTTTCTATCTCCCATAATGATCTATTAATTTTGTGATGCTGTTGTTTTATATTTTTTTGCAATCCAAGAATGAAAAGTATTATTTGTTTATTATATGTTTGGTGTTGATAGTAAATTTTTGATTTTTTTGTTTTTGTTTATATACAGTTTTCAAAACCCTCGTATATATTTTTCACGTGACTTGAAAATTCCGACTTGTCTGGAGATGAGAAGAGAAAAATTTATAAAAAACGATAAAATCAAGACAAAATTACTAATTACTTCTTTTCCTGTCTTATTAGAATTATTTCAACAACAAACATGTCAAATTATTCAGAAATGACTCCTCATGGAGGAGCACAAGTCGCAACTGTATTATGTTGTAATTGTGGGGTTCCTATGGATGGTTCCCAAGGTTTAGTTATGTGTTACGATTGTATTAAATTAAATGTCGATATTACAGAAGGTATACCAAGAGAAGCCAATGTTTCATTTTGTAGAAATTGTGAAAGATATTTACAACCTCCAGGTCAATGGATGAGAGCAGAATTAGAATCTCGTGAATTATTAGCATTATGTTTAAGAAGATTAAAAGGTTTAAATAAAATTAGATTGATAGATGCATCATTTATATGGACAGAACCTCATTCTAGAAGAATTAGAGTTAAATTAACTGTTCAAGGTGAAGCTATGGCAAATACCATAGTGCAACAAACTTTTGAAGTTGAATATACTGTTATAGCAATGCAATGTCCAGATTGTGCCAAATCATATACTACAAATACTTGGAGAGCTACTGTTCAAATTAGACAAAAAGTCCCACATAAAAGAACTTTCTTATATTTGGAACAATTGATTTTAAAACATAATGCTCATATGGATACTGTTTCTATTCAAGAAACTAAAGATGGTTTAGATTTTTTCTATGCTCAAAAGAATCATGCTGCTAAAATGGTTGACTTCTTAACTTCAGTAGCTCCTGTTAAAGTTAAAAAATCTGAAGAATTAGTTAGTATGGATATACATTCAGGTTCATCAAGTTATAAATTTTCATATTCTATTGAAATTGCTCCAATTTGTCGTGATGATTTAGTTGTCTTGCCTAAAAAATTAGCTCATTCAATGGGTAATATAACAAGATTAGTTTTATGTAATAAAGTTAATAATGCAATTCAATTTATTGATCCAAATACTTTACAAACAGCTGATTTATCATCACAAGTTTATTGGAGATCTCCATTCCCATCTTTATTAGATGCAACTCAATTAATTGAATTTGTCGTATTAGATGTTGAACCAACAGGTGATGTTAGAGGTAAACATGTTTTAGCAGATATTGAAGTTAGTAGAGCAAGTGATTTGGGTACAAATGATCATACTTTTTACGTTAGAACTCATTTAGGTGGTATATTACATCCAGGTGATTCCTGTTTAGGATATTATTTAACAAATACTAATTTTAATTCAGAATTATGGGATACTTTAGATACTGATAATACTCCAGAAGTAGTTATAGTTAAGAAACATTACGCAAGAAAATCTAAGAAATCTAAGAATAGACAATGGAAACTTAAAAGAATGGCTAAAGAACATAATGATATTGTTGCTAATGATGATTCTAGACAAGCTAAACAAGATCAAGAAAGAGCTGAAAGAGATTATGAATTATTCTTACAAGAATTAGAAGAAGATGAAGAATTGAGACAAACTATTAACTTATATAAAACTGATCAATCACATAAACAACCAACTAATGAAGATGATATTGATGATGATGAAGATGCTCCAGAAATTGGTATTGATGAATTGTTGGATGAATTAGATGATATGACTTTGGAAGATACACCAATGAATTAGATAGTCTTGTATAAGTAGTTAGAAGAAATTGAAGTAAGAAATTGAAATTGATAAAGAAAAAAAAAACTTGTAGATCTTTATATTTTATTTTTTTTTTCTCTTTCCTATTTTTACAACCAACCTACTTCACAACCGATTTTTTTACTGGTCATACGCCTACCCTATAAACTATTTACTTTCTTTATAGAATGTCAGAATTGAAACATACAAAGCATATACCAACTCAATCGTTTATAGAATCATCATTTTTTACAAAATTATCCCAATTAAAATTAGATAAATTTAAATTAGATGCTTCCAAACAACAAATCACTGGATTTTTGCCACACCCATTAAAATTAAATAAATTTAATGATGTACCGATATTAAATTTAGATATAGATAGTTTTGATAATACAATTGACGATCCTTCTAAAGTTTATATAACTGGAGAATTATTAAATCTTAATACAATTGAAGAATTTAAATCATTAGATAAACAACAACAATTACAAAATTGGGGTAATTCGATCTTTGAAGAAATTAAAAATTCAAAAGAATTAAATTATGAAACATTTAATAAATTTTTCATATTATCATTTTCAGATTTAAAGAAATATAAATTTTATTATTGGGTTGCATATCCAATATTAAATAATAAATGGATAGTTGAAAATGAAGATATTGTTAGTCAAGACATACTTGATTTAGTAGAAGATGAACTAGAAAAATCCTATGATCAATTTTATCAATTAGACAATAACAAACTTTATAAATCAATTGATTTCGAAAAAGAACATACTTTTGTTTTCATAGATACTTGTTTAAAAAAAAATTATTCATCTGTTCAAGTTAAAAATTATTTATATTATCTTGCTTATAAAGGGTTTAAAGAAATAAATTTAATAATATATCATAATGATGGTACATCATATAAAGAATCTTTAAAATTGGAATCATTTTCTGATCCTCCAAAATTTACAGGTTGGGAAAGAACAAATCAAGGTAAACTTGGTCCGAAATTAGCTGATTTAGGTTCATTAATAAATCCGAATCAATTAGCAGAACAAGCAGTTGAATTAAATTTGAAATTAATGAAATGGAGAATTGCTCCTGATATAAATTTAGATATTTTAAAAGAACAAAAAGTATTATTACTTGGTGCAGGTACATTAGGTAGTTATGTTTCAAGAGCTTTATTAGGATGGGGGTTTAATCATATTACTTTTGTTGATAATGGAAGAATTTCATATTCAAATCCAGTACGTCAACCTTTATTTACTTTTAAAGATTGCTTTAGTGCTGAAAATGGACAAGGTGAATTTAAAGCAAAACGAGCTGCTGAAGCTTTAAAAGAAATATATCCAGGAGTTGATTCAAAAGGGATTAATTTAGAAGTTCCAATGATTGGACATCCAATAACTGATGAAACTAAACAAAAGGCTAATTATGATACTTTATGTAATTTGTTTGATGAACATGATGTAATTTTTCTTTTGATGGATTCAAGAGAATCAAGATGGTTACCTACAGTTCTTGGAACTGCAAAAGATAAAATTTTAATAAATGCTGCTTTAGGATTTGATAGTTATCTTGTTATAAGGCATGGTAGTATTAATCAAGAAGATCGTTTAGGTTGTTATTATTGTAATGATGTAGTTGCTCCAAATGATAGTTTAACGGATCGTACATTAGATCAAATGTGTACTGTAACTCGTCCAGGAGGTGCTTTGATGGCATCTTCATTAGCTGTTGAATTATTAGTTTCAATTTTACAACATCCACAAAAACAATTAACAAGTCATAATGAAAAGACAAAATTTGGTGAAATACCGCATCAAATTAGAGGTTTTTTAAATAATTTTAGTCAAGTAAAATTGCATACTCCAAATTATTTACATTGTTCTGCATGTTCAAATTATGTAGTTGACAAATTCAATGAAAATGGTTGGGATTTTATCAAGAATTGTTTAAATGATCATGAATATTTGGAAGAAGTTTGTGGTTTGAAAAAAGTTCAAGAAGAAGCTGAACTAGCGACTGAAAAATTATTAAATGAAATGTCGTTAGAAGATGATATTGATGATATTGATGGTGAAGATGATGAATGGTTAAGTTAGAATGTTAGAAAGTGTTTTAAAAGTATGCTACCAGGTGGTTGTAACGCGACACCGCCGTTGTATTAGAAAACAGAAAAAAAAAAAGTTTAAAAATCAAATTCAAAATCAAAACAAATTAACTACAAAAAAATAAATAAATATTTTATATACATTTTAAATAATTTATATTAATTTTGTTAGAACTATAAATTTCCCTCCATATATGAGTAGCTTTCATTCACAAGCTAGTATTATAAGGGATCAACTTCCTCCGCTGCAGCAAAGATCATTTCAAAGTCTGCCATTCCAACAACAACAATATAACACTCAAACACCAATAAATCAATATTCTGGTCAATCCAGTCCACATAATTATCAACTACCTAATCATCATTCAAGACAAAATTCTTTTTATCAAACTCAACCAAATGTATTTCAACTGACTCCTCAACTTCACTATCAACCAAGTCCCTTTCAACAACATCAGCAGCATCAGACTCAAACTCAAACTCACACTCAAACACTACGAAGCCTGAATTATCAAACTCGTACTAGTCAACAACAAAGAGATCAACAAAATAACACATTTCAACAACCACCTAATGCATTTGATAATACTGCATTTTCCCAAGCATCATTTCAACTACCGCAGTTACAACAAGACTTACCGAAAGATTCTGTTTCATTGAATGATTATGATGATATTAGTAATTTTAATAATAATAACAATAATATAGTTGCATCATGTATTGATAATACTGGACATTATAACTATCAAAAAATACCAGGACCTTTATTGGGACAAATTAATGATTTAAAAATACAACAAGCATTAATAATTAGAGAATTAATATTTACTTTATTAGGATATGAAGGGTACTATATACAATATGGTAAGAAATTTGATCCATCATCTTTAAATAGTAGAATTGAAGGACCAGATTATAAAATAGCTAAAAATTTAGACGTTAGTTTAAAAATAATAACTAAAAAATTAGTTAAGATAGGTAAACATTATAGTGGATTAAAATATTTTATTCAATTTTATGATAGTGAAAAATTTGGTAAAATTGTTCAAAGGTTTTGTTATTGTACAAGTGATTTTTTAAATTTTTATAAATCAATTATATTAAAAATTGAAGATGAATTTAAATTTAATAAAAATTTTAATTTGAATATGTTGGATCAATTATTACATCAAGAAATTTCAACTAAATTAAATCATTTTTATCAAATTGCAATGGAAATTCATAAAATTACTATAGAAAGATCAAGTTTAACTCAAAAAGAATTACAAGGAAATTTTGAAGAAATCATACAAAAAAATTCAAATATTGATCCAAATTTATATTTTGAAAAATTTAATTGTTGTAAAGGTGGATTAATTTTACAAATTATTCAAGATAGAATTATTTATTATAAAGGTGATCCAATATCTTTACAATTTTTAACTAATTTATTTGATAATGTTAGTTCGGATTATATTAATATGTTAAATGAATGGTTAACTGAAGGTATAATTGATGATCCTTATGATGATTTTATGATTCGTGAAAAGAAAGTACCTAATTCATTTTTAGAAGTTTTTCAAAATAAAAGTGAATACTATTGGAATGAATTGTTTTTGATAAAAAATGATGGATTATTAGATGTATTTAAAAATAATTTAATTCAACTGAAAATTTTAAATACTGGAAAATATTTAACTATATTTAAAAGGTGTACTGGATGGCATAATTTTGAAAATTTAAATGAAAATTTACAATTAATAAACAGTTTAACGGCTCCTGATTTGGAATTGAAAATTGATGAATTTTATCAACGAGCAAATAAAATGTTATTAAAATTATTATTTGAAGGTTATGATTTTTTACAAGTTATTAATAATTATCAATCAATATTTTTATTTAATAATTCCTTTAATGTTGATAATTTTATAAATGTTTCATTTACAGAATTAAAAAGAAGTAAATTTAAAGTTTCAGTATCAAGATTACAAAAACAATATGATGAAATTTTTAAACCAAAAATTGAAAATAAAGTTGGTTCAAAAGCAAGTATAAATGATGTATTAAAAGCAAATCAACGTTTTACAATTACTTCTGAATCATTTTATAAAATAGCTAAAGAATTAATGGAAAAAAATCTGGATTATTCAGTACCTGATACTAATATTAAAGGATTATTTTATAAAGTTCCATTACATGAACAACAACTGCCACTGAGAGTACTGACAGTTAATTCACAACAAGGAGCTACAGATAATGTATCTGAAAATAAAGATGAACCAACAATTACTAGTATTGATTTATCAATAAAATTACCATTTCCATTAAACTTAGTAATGAATCAACAAATATCATATCAATATGAAATTATGTTTAAATTATTAATGAATATTAAATTTATTAGTAAATATTGTGATTTAAATTGGTATGAAATTAATAATTCTAAAATTTGGAGACATACTGGATATGAATCAAAAATCAAGAAATGGATATTGAGATGTAGAATGTTGCATTCAAGAATTAAAAGTTTTATAAATGAAATTCAAAGTTATATAATGTTTGATGTTATTGAAAATAATTTCAAAAGTATTGAAACAATTTTACAAAAAACTCATAAAAATTTATTATCTAATGAATTAAGTACTAATATGACCAATAATACTATGAACAATAACAATAATGTTAATGATATTTTTAATAATACAATGTTAGGAACTTTTAATAATAATTCTATATTTGATGCTAAAATAAATCAAAGACAAATAGATAATATAACTACATCAAATTCAAATACAAATACAAAGAATAATAATGATAATGAAACAAAATTAATAACAATTGATCAATTAATATCTAAGTTATCGGATTATTCAAGTACTTTATTAAATGATTCATTGATTACCAAAAATGAATCATTAAATCAATTAAATAAAATATTTGAACATATAATACAATTTAATAATTATACATTACAATTTAAAAAAGTATTAATATTATTAAATCATGAATTATTTGAAAAATTTCAACAAGAATATCCTGAAAAATTTAATAAACCTATGGATGATCAACTGATTAAAAAAAGATTTGACAATTTAAGTAATACATTTTTAATTCAATATGAAATATTTGGTGAATATTTAGGTAAATTTTTAATGACAATAAAACATTTAGGAGAAACAGAAAATAAAGGATTATTAGAATTAAGTGATAGATTAGAACTTTGTTTCCCTGAATAATCATGTATTATTATTATTTATATATATATAGATAGATAAAAAAAATATATTCTACATTTTTTTTTTAAAAAAAAAAACTTTTCTAACTTATTTCAGTATCTTCATCAGTAGCTTGTTCATTTAATTGTTTAATTATTTCTTCAGTTTGTTCATCTTTATAAATTTGGAAACCACCTTCTTTAGTAACACTAGCTAATTGAGCATTTTTACAATCTAATTTTTCTTCCATAACTTGTTTTAAAATTTTTAAAGCTAATAATTCAGCTTCTTTTAAAGTTAAAGATTTATGATATTCATTATTTAATTCAGCTTGAGCACCTTCTGAACCAGAACCAATTGCTTTTGCTTCATATCTATAAAAAGTTCCAGAAGGTTCAGCATGATATAATTGTGGACCTTTATCTTTATCAATACCAGCAATTAATAAAGCAACACCAAATGGTCTACTCATTAATCTTTTTTCACCACTTGCTCCTTCACCAAATCTTAAAGCTAAATCACATACATTTTGAGTTAAACTTTCAACATTTATATCTTCATCATAATATAAATTATGAGTTAAACTTGAAACTCTTGCATGATCAATCATTGATCTTGCATCTGCTGTTAATCCACTCATTGCACATCCAATATGATGATCTATTTCTACAATTTTTTCAATTGATGATGATTCTAATAATGATGATGTAACTCTTTTTTCAACTCCTAATATAACTCCTTCACTTGTTGATATACCTATTGCTGTTGAACCTAATTTAATTGCTTCTAATGAATATTCAACTTGAAATAATCTACCTTCTGGTGAAAATGTAGAAACTCCACGATCATATTCACTTCTTGTTAAAAACATTATATATCAATTGGTTGTGTATTGTATTATGTATTGGATATCTATTGATAAATATGTTGGTTTTATTTGGTGGCAAGTAGATTTTATTTATTATACGCACTGAAAAAAAAAATCTACGTAAAAAATAGTTTATTTCATTGTACACTACTACGATTTTTATCTCTTTACATATTTTTTGAATTTATATATTAATATCAAAAGTTCATTCAACTAAATAAAAATATATATGAAATTGGAGGTTTAAAAAAATTCTTTTTCTTTCTCTATAAATTCCCTCCTGTTAAGTGATTGTTTTGTATTTTTTGTTGTTTTGAATATTTAATTCTTTGGTTGTTTTTTTAAATTTAAGCTTGTTTTGGAGCTAATTGAACAATTTTTTCAGCAGCTGGATCTAAATCTTCAAAAGCATATAATTTTAATCCTGAATTATCAATTAATTCTTTAGCTTCAGCCATATTAGTACCTTGTAATCTAACAACAACTGGAATTTCTAATTTATGTTTTTGAGTAGCACCAATTAAACCTTTAGCAACATAATCACATCTAACAATACCACCAAAAATGTTAACGAAAATACCATTAACTTTTGGATCAGATAAAATTAATTCAAAAGCTTTTTCAATAGTTTCTGGAGTAGCAGTACCACCACAATCTAAGAAATTAGCTGGTTCACCACCATATAATTTAATAATATCCATAGTGGCCATAGCTAAACCAGCACCGTTAACGATGTTAGCAATATTACCATCTAATTTAATGAAATTTAAACCATATTTAGAAGCTTCAGCTTCTTCTGGATCTTCTTGAGTAGTATCTCTCCATGAGAAAACTTCTTCTTGTCTAAATGAAGCATTATCATCAAAACCTAATTTAGCATCCATAGCTAAAACTTTATGATCTGGAGTTTCTGATAATGGATTGATTTCAACTTGAGTACAATCACGTTCAATAAAACAATTATATAAACCTTGAATAGTTTTAGCAGCTTCTGGAATAGCTTCTTTAGTGAAACCTAAAACTGAAGCAATTTCAGTAGCTAATTTATCTGAAACACCTTCTTCTAAAGGAACTGGGAAAGTTTTAATGGCTGAAGGATCTTTAGCAGCAACACCTTCAATATCCATACCACCTTGAGATGAAGCAACAATAATTGGAGTTTGTTTTGATCTATCCATTAAAATAGCAACATAAGCTTCTGAAGCAGCATCTCTTCTTTCAACAATATAAACAGCAGTAACTTCTTTACCAGCAGCACCAGTTTGTTTAGTAATAATTTTATGATTTAACATTTGAGAAGCTAAATCTTTAGCTTCTTCAGCTGATGAAATTAATTTAACACCACCTTGTAAACCAGAATCAAAATGACCTTTACCACGACCACCAGTTAAAGCTTGAGCTTTAATAACTAATTCATTGGTACCTAATTTTTTGGCAGCATCATAAGCAGCTTCTGGAGTAGTAGCAGCATAACCTTTTGGGATTGGAACACCATATTGACTTAATAAAGCAGCTGAACGATATTCATGTAAAGATAAAAATCTTTTTTGTTGAGCGGCAGACTAGAAAGTTTTAAATTGTTAGTATTCAATTTATAAGAATTATTCAATGTTATTGGTAAATCGGAAAACAAGAAAAAATGGCGACGTATGAAATCGGGGGCAGGAAGATTAACAAAAAAAAACGTGTAAAAAAATTAAATTGAGATTTTGGGATTCTATGAATGAGATGTATAGAACAATCTCTAATTGATTAATTGATTGATATATATCGACGATTGGGTACGATTGGTTTGATTGGTTGATTGAATAGTAGGAAGTAAGTTGTAATTCATTGATTTGATAAATTTTGTCTAGTAAAAAATATATGATTTTATTGTTGGAATATTGGTTATCTGTCAAAAAAAATTTAAAAATTAACATAAAATCTGATAAACGATTTAACTATTAAAACATTGAAGTTGGGTGTGAATTGGAACATACTCTTGAGATACGGGCAATTGATCTTGACAACATTATTCTATGATTGTAAATGTGAATAGATAGTTTTGGTTTAAATTTGAAAAGAATCAAAGATAGAAAAAAAAAATAAAAATAAGAATAAAAAAGTTTTTGATTGTAGTCAAAAAAAAGAAAAATGTTGAAATTTTTAGAGAGACAAAACGAATTAAAAAAAAAGGAACAGAGGATGAGAAAAAAAATTCAATACGTTCGGTTAGTTACATAAATTATTATCAAGTAGACAAGAAGACAAGACAAGACAAAACAAGACAACAGACAAGACATTTTCTATAGATACTATGTTATATAATTATAATATAGTCTCCGAGTTTATTTCATCAATTAACTTTATAATTCAATTCAATTGTATTGTATTTTATTTAACCTTTCCTTTTCTTTAGTTTTCTTAGATCAATTGGGTTTTTCAGTTTGAATCTTCAGAAGCTTTTTTCTTTGATTTTTTGTATGAAACACAACTTTTGACATAACTTGCTGTATTTTGTGTATAGTTTGCAGAACTAATTCCCCTCTCTTGTACATTTTGATTCCTATTACTGCCGAGAGACGGATTAATTTTGTTTTTGGTTTTTTGACCTTTTTTGGTTGGTGTGTTTTTTTTTTTAGTTGGGTTTTTCGCACACAACTCACAACACACTCCCGACCAAATTTATTGGTATATTTTTCAGACCAAATTCACTCCAATCCCCAATTGAATTACATTAATGAAGTGAATTCATGTAGATATATTATTATTAATATATTTCTCTTTTTCTGTGGCAAAATTAGCATTGTAAATCTAGAATTCTTCAAAGATGAATAAAATGAATCATCTTTATATCCATTCACTCTTCAAAAATTATTGAAATTGTAAGAACTTAGGGTTGTGTTGCCAAAAATTTTGCTTATATTTTGTTGAAATCTTGAATAAATTTATCTAAAAAACCAGATCACATAAATATACACTTATGTGGGTTTTAACTAATTAACTTGACTATTTTGACATTCTATTTATATAATCAACTATTTATAATTGATCAATTAATTCAAATCATATCTCATCCCCATTGCTTTAATTTTTTTTACTATTATTTTTTTTTTTGCAACAGACTTTTAACAATTTAAATAGTAGTGAAAATAACAATCAGTTAGTCCTTTAAACTTAAACTATATATATAATCAGAAGTATTAGATCAAATGGATTAACTATAATCATTCAATTTTTAATTAATTAACATTTTGTATATTTATCGTTATATTATCTGTTTAATGAATATTAATGATAATCACATACTAGTAAAAAAACGCAGAGAAAAAAAAAAAAAAAAAAAATTCTTGCAACATTTGAAACTCATCTCCATCTATTATTGTATATTACATGCCCCAACATAAAAGGATAAAACCTTCATATCATGATGAAGAAGAATCTTCAGAAGATGAATTATCATATACTTTAAATAAAAGATCAAAAAGAAATGAAGAAGAAAGTGATGATGATGATGAATTTTCAAATTTATCATTTGGTACTTTAAATAAAGCACAAGCAAAACTACAGAAACATAATCAAAAACAAAAAAAACAAAAGAATACTTATAGAGAAGAAGATGAAGAAGATGAAGATGAACAAGAAGAAGGATTCTTCCAATCAGATTCTGAATCAGATTCAGATTCAGCACCAGAAGAATCAAATTCAAAAAACAATAGATATAACAAGAATAATAATAATTTAAAAAAGAAAAATAAACATGCCCCATCAGAATCATCTTCAAAAAAACCAGTTTCACGTATAAGAGATATTCAAGGATTACCAAGTAGGAAATCACAAACATTACATACAGATATTAGATTTGATGCAGCATATGGTAAAGCAGATTTAAATAAAATTCGTAAAAATTATTCATTTTTAGATGATTATAGACAATCAGAAATTAAATCAATGGAATCAATATTAAAAGATAAAAAAAATAAATTAAATGATTATGAAAAAAATAAAATTAAATTAAATTTACAATCTTTAAAATCAAGATTAGATACTTTAAAAAATCGTGATTTAGAATCAAAAATTTTATCAGATTATAAAAAACAACATCAAAAAGAAGGTAATAAAGGACCATTTTTTATTAAAAAAAGTGAAAAAAGAAAAATTTTACAAAAAGCTAAATTTGATAGTATGAAACCTAAACAAAGAGAAAAAGTTATGGAAAGGAAAAGAAAGAAGAGATTGGGTAAAGAATTTAGACAATTGGAATTTAGACCAAATAATAATTAGAGAAACAAGAAGATTTCTTCTTCTATTATATAGTTAAAATATTAAGTAAGTAGTAATAAACAAAAAATTAATAAATTGTTTTTCTATAAACTAAACAAATGATATAAACTATGTGACAAGATTAATAATAATAATAATAAAAAAAAAATGGTTAAAACAAAATTAAACAAAATTAAAGATAATAAAAAAGCAAAGTAAAAAATAATTAATTAAAAAATGAAAAATTAAATTGAAATTGAAATGTACATTTTGAAAATTATTCTTTCATTGATTCATTGATTCAAACAAAAAAATAGCATTAATGGAAGTAAGCAAATAGTAGTAAGTAGTAAGTACCCTTAATCTTTTTTATTTTCATTAACTACCCAATCTTCCCAACTTCCAATATAATTACCTCTTTTTTTATAACCAAAAGTATTAGCTAATTCTTCAGCAGCAGTTGATCTAACACCACCAAGACAATAAAAAACCAATTCTTTATTATTATCAGGTTTATCAAAACCAAAATTTTCTTGAAATTCATCATTTGATAAATCTAATGCACCTGGACTACTTTTAAATGGAATATTTATAGCACCTGGTATATGACCATCACTAAATTCAACAGGTTCTCTAACATCTATTAAAATTGATTCTGGATGTTGTTCTGGATGTGTTGCTAATTCTTTAATATCTTTATAATTATATATTTTAGCTTCTGGTGATTCTGTTAATACACTATAAAATTTTAATCCTTGATTTTTAAATGATGTTAATAAAGTTGGTTTGGTGATGATTGTTCTTGAAGTTAATAATGATAATGAACGAATAGATAATATTGATGATTGCTTTATCAAAGTTGATCTAAGAATTGGAACTGATGATCTTAATGTTGATCTAATAGTATACATGATGATAATGTTTTTAGTAATTTATTTATTAGATTAATAGATATATATAAATTAGTAAAATAAAATCAATTGAACTTTTGAAAGGGTTTGCCAATATTGAATGATGAGATGGAAATGTGTAACTTCTTTTGTTTGTTTGTTATCTATTTAAAAAAAACTACCCAGGGAAAATTTTTTGTTTGTTGATTTTTATTATTTTTATTTTTTTAGTTTTAGTTTTTTAACCAGAACTACACTACAGATGTAAGCCAAGACTTATTTTTTTTAGTTTGATCTTCCTATAAATGATTGCAAAAAAGAAACAATTACAAAAGTTATTTAAAATCAATTTTTATATTATTGTGTTGAAACCTTTTTATATACATATATACATATATATATAAAATCTAAAAGAAAAAAATTATTAATTACAAAAACAAAAAACAATTAAAAACCCAAATTATTAATATTATTAATATTATTATTATTATTTATCATGACATTCATTAAAAAACATTGTTGAAATAGTTTAATAAAGTCTTTTACTTTTTTATCTAAAACAATCCATCAATTTCACCATCTTCATTAACTTCAACATTCATAAAACCACAATGGGTTGGTAAACCAGGAATAGTTTGAATTTCAGCAGCTAATGCATATAAATATCCAGCACCAACAGAAGCTCTAACATCTCTAACTGGGAATTTAAAACCAGTTGGAACACCTTTTAAAGCAGCATCATGAGATAATGAATATTGAGTTTTAGCAATACAAATTGGTAATTTACCAAAACCTTGTTTAGTATATAAATCAATTTTCTTTTGAGCTTCTGGTAAAAATTCAACTTCTCCTGCTCCATACATTTCTTTTGCAATTGTAGCAATTTTATCTTCAACTGATGGTTCTAATCCATATAAGAAATTAAAATTTTTATCTGGTGAATTAGCAGCTTTTATAACACCTTCAGCTAAATCAACAGCACCTTTACCACCTTCTTCCCAATGATTTGAAACAATAGCATCAACAGCTCCAGCTTTTAAAGCTTCTTCTCTAATAACTTCATGTTCTTTATCAGAATCAGATGACATTTTATTAATTGCAACAACAACTGGTAAACCATAACTTTTAGCATTAGAAATATGTTTAGCTAAATTAGAACAACCAGCTCTTAATAATTCAACATTTTCTTGAGTATATTCAGCAGCTAATGGAGCACCAGCTTTAACTTCTGGACCACCACCATGAACTTTCAAAGCACGAACAGTTGCAACAATAACTATAACATCTGGTTTTAAACCTGATGATCTACATTTAATATTAATAAATCTTTCACCACCCATAGTAAAATCAAAACCTGCTTCAGTAACAACATAACCTTCTTGTTCTTTTCTTTCTTCTGAAGTTAAATCAGCTGATGTACCAGCTAATTTTAATGCCATTTTATCAGCTAAAATTGATGAAGCACCAATTGAAATATTAGCAAATGGACCTGCATGAACAAAAACTGGAGTACCTTCTAAAGTTTGCATAATATTTGGTTTAATAGCATCTTTTAATAAAGCAGTTAATGCACCAGCACAACCAATATCTTCACAAGTAATTGGAATACCAGCTTTTGATGAACCAATAACCATTTTACCTAATCTTTCTCTTAAATCTTCTAATGAATTAGCTAAAGCTAAAATAGCCATACATTCAGATGCAACAGTAATATCAAATCCAGTAGCTCTTGTAAAACCTTTTTCAGTTGGTGCTTGACCAACAGTTATACCTCTTAAAAATCTATCATTACAATCAACAACTCTTCTCCAAGTAATTGATTCTGGATCAATATCTAATCTAGCAAATTGAGTAATTTCTTCTGGTGTTAAATCATCTGGATTAGTTTTTTCAATACCTAATTTTTCTAATCTTCTCAACATTGATTTAGTAAAATTTCTTGAACCTTTTTTAACTGGTACTAATCTTTTATATAATGGACCATCTTTTTGAGTACTTTCATGAAACATTCTTGTATCAATAGCAGCAGCTAATAAATTATTAGCCATTGTTATAGCATGAATATCACCTGTAACATGCATATTAAATTCATCCATAGGAATAACTTGTGAATAACCACCACCAGCAGCACCACCTTTAATACCAAAAGTTGGACCCATAGAAGGTTGTCTAACATTAGCAAAAACATTTTTATTTAAATGAGCACCTAAAGCTTGAGCTAAACCAACAGTTGTAGTTGATTTACCTTCACCTAATGGAGTTGGTGTAATACCAGTAACTAAAACATATTTACCATCAATTTTATTTTGTAATCTTTTTAAAATATCTAAAGAAACTTTAGCTTTATAAAATCCAAAAGGTTCTAATTCAGAATCTAATATACCAGCTTCTTCAGCAACTTGAGTAATTCTTTTAGGTTGTTGAGCACGAGAAATTTCAAAGTCTGAAGGAACAGGTTTTTGTAAATTTAATTTTAAAGGATTTGTAAATTTTGGAGTTTCATTATTAATTTTATAATGTCTTTTAGCAGCTAATACAACATTTTCTAAAAGACATGCAACAGTCATTGGACCTACACCACCTGGTACTGGAGTAATTAATTTAACATTTTCTTTAGCAATATCAAATTCAACATCACCAACCATTCTTGAACCTGATTTTTTAGTTGAATCAGGTATAAAATTAGTTCCAACATCAATTACAACAGAATCTGATTTTAACCAATCACCTTTAACAAAACCTGGTTGACCAATTGCTGCAACAACAATATCAGCATCTTTTAAATATTTTTGAATATGATCTAAAGGAGTTTTTGAATGAACAATTGTAACACTTGCATTTGATTTAGTTAATAAATTAGCAACTGGTTTACCAACAATATCAGATCTACCTAATACAACAGCATTTTTACCTTCAATTTCAACATTTGATTTTTCTAATAAATGAAGAATACCTTTTGGTGTACATGGTAAAAATAATGGTTCCCCACCTTTTTTAGCCAATTCACCAACATTAAAAGGTCCAAAACCATCAACATCTTTATCAGCTAAAACAGCATTTGTAACTTTAATTTCATCAATATGATTTGGTAAAGGTAATTGAACTAAAATACCATCAACATTTAAAGAATTATTTAATTTATTAACTTCATTTAATAATTCAAATTCAGAAATATCTTCAGGTAATTTAATTAAATTACAAATAATTGAAGCTTCTTCAGCTGCTTTTAATTTCATTTTAACATAAGTTGAAGAATCTGGTCTATCACCAACTTGAATAATACTTAATGAAGGTTTAAAATCAGGATGTTTTAATTGAAATTGAGCAATTTCATCATGAATTTTTGTTCTTAATTCTAAGGCAATGGCCTTACCATCAATAAGTTGAGCGACCATTTAATTATTAATTGATTTATAAAACAACTAAAATAAAAAATAAATGGAAAAAAGGAAAAAGAAAGTTTTATAGAAATATAAAAATTTTTTTAGTTAAGTTTTTAGTATTGTTATATATTATATATTTTTGATGAAATCACAATAGAAAACGTGAAAAATTTTTTTACTCAATTAGTTCGTTATCAATGAAAAATAAGAAATAAGCGCATGCAACAAAAATTAAATTTTTGACTCTGGATGTCTTAAACAGAAAAAGATACTTAACCGTTAAAGTAGACATTAATATTACTAATTATATATAAATATCTTATTATTTACATTGAATATATATACTCATGATAATATTTACATGTCTTTATCGTAACTCATTTGGCCCTTTTTTTGAATCTTTTTCTTTTCAATTATACCAATAAATCACGTTTTGAAGGAGTCAGGAAATTAAATTTTTGGAAACTAAAAGTATCATCAAGTGAAATATTTTGAAATTTATATTTATCATTAATATCATGAAGAATTTCACCAGGACCAAAATTATATAATTGATTAACTTCTTCATCTTCTATTAATTTAATTGATTTATACCATTGTACAGGTTTATAATTAGCTTCTAAAGTATTTTTAATGGTTTCTTCAGCTGTATTTGATATATCACCAGTTAAATTCGATATAATTGGAATTTGTTGTTCCTTAATTTTACCTTTTAAAAACAGTTGTAATTCAGGTACAATTTCTTTTAAAGGTTCAGTATGAAATGGTATTGAAACAGGTAATCCAATTGCTTTTAATAATGATCTTGTTTTTGAATCTCTTAATTTTTCAACAAATTCATTTAATACTTTTAATTTACCAGATATAACTATTTGATTTTTTGAATTAATATTTCCCAATATACCTTCATCTTGTGCCATTTTAATAACATCTTCCATTGCTTGTGGTCTAATTAATAATGCAATCATTCCATGATCAGAATTATATTTATACATTTCTTCCATTAAAAGACCTCTTTTTCTAACTAATTGTAAAGCAGTTGGAAAATTTATTATACCACTTAATAATAAAGCACTATATTCACCCAATGAATGTCCTAAAATAACCAGTGAATATGTAAGTAATGCATTTTCAGAAGTTTTATCAAACCATCGCAGTAGAATATAAGTTGATGCTAATATTGCAGGTTGAGCATTTGATGTTTTACTTAACCATAATTTTTGTTGTAAATCGTTTGAACTTTCCAATAAATTTCGACTAAAAGGTTCATTTAAAATTGCATCAGCTTCATTCAATATGTCGCCCATACACCATCGTATATCACGTTTTTCCATTTTTAATAGACCATTTCTAATAATTCCTTGTCCTGGACAAGTAAGACCATATTTTACCAACATGGTAACAGAGTTTGATTCATTATTAAATTTTTTTTTGTTTCAAATATTTTTTCAAATGATGATTACTGGAGAAAAGAAAGAACGCAAAAAAAAAGGTATCAAATTTTTAGTACCAAATAAAAATTAGATAGTGAAACAGCTTGAAAATTAAGTCTAAATTAAATATTAAAATAAGCCAAAAAAAAAGGAAGAAATCCAATTTAAGAAACAACTTTCGTAATAAATACCCCTGATAAGCAGAATTGAATTTAGTTAGGATGTATAATTATCGTTTAAATTTTAAATTTGCAGTCGTATCAAGGTTACATAAAATTTCAAAACAATCGCGATATAAAAAAATTATAGTTTTAAACTGAAAATTTTAAAATAAATTAAAATTAAAATTAGAATAAAAAGAAAAAACTGAACTGATTGAATTGAATATCCGTTGTGGTTTGTGGTATCAAATGTATCAAAACAAATCCAGTTGAGTTTAAATCCAATCCTAATTCCAATTCCAATGGAATAATTTTCTTAGTATTGGAACGAAACGTAGCTTAATGCAAGTAGGCTATAAACAACGCGAAAAAGAAAAAAAGAAAACAAGAAAAAAAATAAAATAAAATTTAGTCCGGGCCACCAAGGGCTAGCAATTCAATCGAATCGAATGGTTTCATTTTTTATGTAGGAGATAAATATTTTTATGCGAGACAAGATAATTACTTAGTTCCTACGGCCAATGATTTGATTTGTTGTGGTTTCATAAACTTTTTTTTTGTTGTTGTTTTGGTTATGTTGTTATGTTCTCATCGTGGCATTGGGCTTTAAAGCATTGGAATTGCACACGCATGAGATAAATAAAATTAAATTAAATTGTGTGTTGTGTTGTGTTGCTTTGTTTTCGTGTGGGAATCGTTTGAAATTCCCATTTCGATACACGCAAAGGCATTGTTATGCCAGAAATTGCTTTGTTTACACTTTCTGTTTTTGGTACAATTTTGTTCTCCTTCGCATCCTCTTTTCACCAATTAAATTTAAAATCGCCCAAATTTGAAAGAAAAAAAAAAAAAAAAGTTTTTTGTTTTTCAGTGACCCGTTCGCTCCCCGTACGTACCCCCTAAAATTTTCACTTGTTGTTGTTTTGCTCTCCACCCACCCTCCCACCTACCAACCCATGAAATTTTTTTTTGTTTTTTCTGTTCCGCCCACCAAACCGTGAAAAAAATTTATTTTTTGAGGGAATATAAATTGTTCAACTTTTCTCTCACCACCTTTTTTTTAATACCTCCCCCTTTCTTTTCCACCACAAATTACTTTTCACCAGACGTTGTTTCACACGACACCACCAAATACCTCAGTCAGTCACACACACCACAGTCAGTCTCATTCAGTACGGTAGCCACTACTCAATTCAACCAACAGAAAAATAATTTATTTATCAAATAATGTCAGAAATTAAAGTAGCCAAAGATGCTGTTGTTGCAGCCTTATTTGAATTATCAAAAGCTTCAAATGAAGCAGCTAATGCAATTGTAAATTTATTTAGAACTCCAGGTGCTGAAGATATTGGAGCTGATCAATTAAAAAATATTTCAGAATCAATTAATTCAATACTTGCTGCTAATGGAATTTCAGGAACAGGAGCAGTTAAACGTGAATCAGATGAAAAAGAAAATGGTGGTTCATCAAAGAAAAAGAAGAAAGCTGATAAAGATCCAAATGCTCCAAAAGCTCCTTTAACTATGTATTTTGCTTTTTCATATTTTGTTAGAAAACAAATTGGTGAAGAAAGAAAAAGACAAGGTTTATCATCATTATCAGCAATTGATACAAATTCAGTTATTCAAGATAAATGGAAAAATCTTTCAGCTGAAGATAAAGCAAAATGGAAACAAAAATATGATGATGAAAAATTATTATATATGGAAGAAAAAAAGAAATATGATCAAGCTTTAAAAGATGGTATTCCATATCATTCAGCATTAGCTAGAACTCCTTATCAACCTTCTCATGTTTCTCCAGTTTTAATTGATCCAAAAGTTGAAGAATTAATTGATATTATAGAAGAACCTTCTACAACTCAAGAAGAAAAGAAAAAGAAGAAGAAATCTGAAAAGAAAGAAAAGAAAAAGAAATCTTCTTCTTCTCAATCATCACCTTAAGTTTAATTAATTAATTAACTATCTATTTTATTTGTTCAAATCTTTTTTGTATTAATGTTTTATCTTTTTTTTTATATTCTTTTAATTATGTTTTATTAGTTTAATTTTAAATAAGTGTGTAGAAATAATTGTATATTTAATAATATTTCTGAAATATGTAATAATAATAATAATAATCTAATGGCCCTTCTTCTTTTGTTTATCAATATGAGCTCTTAATACTTTTTGTCTATCTCTTAATGATAATTTTTGTTTACCTTGAACAGCTTTTTTATGAATCATCATAACAAAATTCTTCTTTCTTGCTTTTTCTTTATTTGTAGTTGAATGAGTTGATGTATCTCTTTTACCTTTTCTTGAACCAAATTTACCACGATCTTCTTTACCTTCTTTAGCATGAGCAATTCTTTCTTCTCTTAATTGTTTATATTTAACTTTACCAATTAATGATGTTGAATCAACTGTTTCTTCATTTGATATACCCATAATTTTTGATACACCTGCTTCTGTTCTTAATTCTTCTAATTTTGCAAAATCTGCTGGTGTTAATATTCTACTTGATAATAATTCATTCATTGCTTGTTCTGAATTAATTGATTCTTCAGTTTTAACTTTTTTAGTTGGTGGTTGACCTTCAATATCTTCTTTTTCTTCTTCTTCATTATCAGAATCAGATAATTCTAAATCAGAAACATCTTCCTTATCATCTTTTTTATCTTCTTCTTCTTCATCTTCACTATCAGATATATCAATTTCTTTATCTGATTCAACAGTTACCCAATCTCCTTCAACATCACTACCATTTTCATCATTTTCTTCAACTTCCCAATTAGCATCATCATTTTCATCATCATTTTGACCTTCTAAACCTTGTTCTTTTCTCCATTTAGCTAATAATTCAATACCAGGTATAGAAGTTATATTATTTTCAATACCATATTGAAGTAAACCATTTTTATTACCTTTTTGAACTTCAATACTTGCTAATTTACCACGATCTTTTTTTAATAACATTTCTGGTGCAACTTCTCTATATAAACTAATTAAAGATCTTGCAGCCATCATAACAGGTTTTGATTTAGAACCTTTATATTCAGTTAAATCTTGTAATAAAGAAGAATCAATAGCTAAAGGAGCTCTTGATAAAATTTCTCTAATTGTATTTATACCAGCAGATGCAACTTCTGCAGCAACACCATCACTTACAAATTCATCAGCAATTTTACGTACAACAATTTCAATATTTTCAGGTGGTACTAAATCATGAGAAGCTTGAGCTGAAGCAGCCATAATTTGTGTAACATTTCTTTGTTTTGGAGTTAAATATTTTAAAAAAAATGTATATATACCTAAAACAATTAATTTATGAGTACCAATTAATCTTGAAATTAAATTCATAAATAAAATTTTTTGATCTAAATCAAATTTATTTGAATTTTTATTTGTTAAATGATTATTAAATAATTGTTCTGCAAAACCTTGAGGATCTCTTAATAAATGAATAGCAGAAAAATTTAAATAAGTTGCAGAATGTTTGGTACTATTTTTTTTTTTCATTGTTTTAACAGCTTGTTCTAATTTTTTACTTCTTTTTGAAGTTTTTTTATTAATTGACATTTTATGTTTTAATTCATTCATATCAAATCCTTCATCATCTGAACTATCTTCAAAATTTTCTTCTCTTTCTTTATCAGCACCTAAAAAAAATCGAATACCTGCAATTGAAACTTTAACATCTGGATGTAATGCAGCTTGAGTCATAATTTCAACAGTTCTTGAATCATCCCATATACCTCTTCTCCATAATTCTCTTGTTAATTTAGTTGCCCATAATCCTTGATTATCTTTTTGTTCTAATAAATTAAATAATAATGCTTGAGTTGAACGATTTAATTTTTGATTTTTTGAACCTGTATTAACTGATTTTAATAATGATATTAATGTTGAATAAATTTGTTTTCTCATTTGTTTAATATGTTGACCTGATGAACCTGATGAATAAGATGTTAATAATGGGAAAATAGTCTGTATTAAAGTTTCTGAACTTATAATATTTTTATTTCTTAACATTGTTAAACATTGAATAATTTTTTCACGTAATTCTGAATTTAAATCTCGATGATTAGTTAATAAAATAGTTTTTAATTCTTCTGGAAAATTTGCTGTTTCTTTTGGATAACAATTACATACAGCTGATAAAAATCCAATTAATTCTATAAATTCTGTTGTTGAATTTGAATCTGCTCCTGTTGGATTTAATAAATATAAATCTCTTAATGATTCATAATGTGAATATTGTTGTAAAAATTCTTCATAATATGATTCTGGATCTCTTCTAACAACATTTTGTAATAATATTATATTGGTTGGTAATATAGCTGCTCTTCTTTTCTTAGCCATCTTTTAATTATCTTTTATAGTTAAATATTATCTAGTAATTGATATTTGATAATTAAATTTTTTTTTTTTTTTTTGTAGAGATGAGCATTAACTACACAAAATTATTTATTAAAGTGCTAATTACTCCATAAAAATTCAATCATATATATTAAGAACGCCAAAAAACTAAATAAATTAAAACTTCTTTTTTTTTTTTTTTTAAAACCCACCTTCAAATAACCCAGTAAGAGATTCATAATTAATTTTTCTAGATACAGAAGTTCTTGAAATTTGTTGTTTAACACTATCAGCAACAGATTTTGGTGTACCATTTTCATCTAAATCAATATCACCCAATTCTTTTTGAATTTCAGGAGGTACAGAAGATCTTTTTTTACGAGTACGATTTCCATTATTACCATTTGTTGCAGATGTATTACCAGTTAAAACATCAGCTTCTTGTTTTAATCTTTTCTTTTCTTGTTCAACCATATAATCATGATTTAAACCAGTCCATATACGTTCTTTAATTTCTCTTTCTTCTTCAGTTAATTTACTTTCTTCAACAATTTCATCATCATCATCTGAATTTAATTCAATTTCTGAAGAAATTTTTTTTAATACATCTTTTGTTTTTGGTAAATTTTTAACTAAATTTTTTGGCCAATTTATATTCCAAATTAAATTTGAATCATCTGTTGATTTTTGTTCACCTAATTCATAAGGAGTTTTATACATTGAATTTTGTAAATTTGATCTTTTCATTTTCATAATTCTTTCCATTTGATCATTTAATGTATCTTTTGTTATAGTTATATCACTTAATATAGTATTCATTAACATTTCTTTTTGAGCTTCATCTTTTGATAATTTATTAAAATAATTTTTTTTATCATCTTCATTCATTTTTGATAAATCTTCAAATCTTTGTTGTTGTTTTTCTTGTAATTTTTTTGCAATTTCTAATTCTAATTTCCTATTTTTTTCAAATGATGGAGGATTTGAACTTTCTAAATTTTCAACTTCTCTAAAAGATTTTATAGATAATGTACCAGCTTTAGTATTTTTAAATTCATTTAATCTTCTTTGTAAAGTTTCTTCACCAACATGAGAAACTGCAACAATTTCTGCATGACTTCTTCTAAAATTATTCATTCTTGCAGCTAATAAAACACATGCACCCGCAATACCAGCAGGTCTTCTACCTTCATGAATCCAATCTGATGACATTCTATGAGCTAATTTAACAGCATCTCTTGCAACTTTTGTTGATTTTTCTTTAAAATCTAATTTTTCAACAAAATGTTGAATAAATAATGATGGATCAGCTAATGGTAAAGAAGTTATATGTAAAGCTTTAACCATTTTTAAAAATGTTGCACCTAATGAATAAACAGATATTTGTAATCTTGAACTAAAATCAATTAACATATGATGAGTTCTTTCTTTTCTACAAGCAACATATAAACAAGTAGCTAAAACATTATTTGATCTACGACCTTGAACAAAATTTAAAGTTAAAGCTAATCTAAACCATTCACCAGCTGCATCAGCTATATAATCAGGAATTTTTAAAGCAGCAGCAATTCTTCTAATTTTTCTTTTACCATTAGTTAAAGTTTGTTCTCTTGATTCCATTGCATTTTGTCTACCACCAGCAAATGTAGCTCTTGCTTGATCTGCTCCAACCATAGCACCTTGAACCATTGCTGCACCTGATGATGATTCACCAAATTGAACTTCACTAACTATTGGATTTTCTTCTAAAACGGTACCACATCTCGTACATGATACATCTCCAGCTGCTGTATATCTATTGACATCAAATTGTGTATGACCACAATTTTGACATTTCTTTTGTTTTTTCATACTCATATTTCCATAATTCTATAATTATTGGGGTGTATTATATATATATCTATAATAGTTGATAATGTTGTAAATTTAAATTTAAAAGTAAACAAATTAGAATTTTTTTTTTTTTTCTATTACTATTTCTATTACTATATCTACATTTGTTTTTTTTTTTTTTTTTTTTTTTTTTTTTTTTTTTTTTTTTTTTTTTTTTTTTTTTTTTTTTTTTTTTGTACTATGTGACTCCTTTAAATTTATTTTAGTTAACTATTAAAAATAAATTAAATTAAATTAAACAGACCCATCCCGATCCCTCTCCACAACACGACTTATCAACTATTTTAAATATAATGCCATATGATATAAATCAAATAGAAGATCAGGTTCAAATCTATAATCCAACTGAAGGAAGTAGTAATTCAACATCATCAATAATAAATCATAATAATAATAATAATAATGAATCATTATTACTTCGACGTAAACAACCAATTCCTACTACTACAAAAATTCAAGAATCTCCAACAATATTAAATAAATTTCCATATAGTTTAATAATTAAAATAGAAAGTTCTGAACCAAGAGATGTTTTACAACTGGAACGTACATGTTTAACATTTGTAAGATTTGCAACAGCATTATTTTTTACAGCTTTAGGTATAATTTTAAATTTTAAATTTGATACATCAAATGATTCAATAAATGAACCATCACCACCAAAGAAAAAAAATCCTTTTAATCATGATTTATATTCTACTATTATATCATATATTTTAATTTTTTTAGCTTTATTTGTTTTAATTGCAAGTGGTTTTAATTATTTTATAACTATTAATCGTTATGCTCAACATAAAATATCAACTTATAATTTTAATAATTTATCTACTGTAATATGTATGACTGGGATTATAATTACATTAGTTGCTATAAATTTAAGTATGATAATAGAAGGTTATTTACAAGAATCATCATAAATAATATATATTTATTTATTTTTTAGAAGGTTTTGTAATTTTACCATGTTTCTTTTTATTTATCTTTTTACGTTGACCAAAATTTTCTTTATCCATTTCCATTAAAGATTCTCTTTTAGCAGTTGAAGTAATAGTTAAAGAATCATTTATAACTTTATCATCATTTATATCATTTAATAAATCTAATTTTTTATTAATTCTATCTTCTATATTTTGAATTCTTTCAATATCATTTTGACTTATAATAGATATTGAATCACCTTTTTTACCAGCTCTTGCAGTTCTACCAACTCTATGAATAAAATCATCTGGATTTGCAGGTATATCAAAATTTATAACTAATTCAATATTTGGTATATCTAAACCTCTTGATGCAACATCTGTTGCAATTAAAATTTTTGCTGCACCTGCTTTAAATCTATGTAATGAATTAATTCTTTCTGATTGTGGCATTTCTGAATGTAATGAAGTAACTTTAAAATTTAATTTACGTAATATTCTTCTTAAAATTTCTGCTGTTATAGTACGATTAACAAATATTATTGATATTTTATCTTTAAATTTTTCTAAATTTAATATACTATTTAAATAAGCTTCTTTAACATGAAATGGTATAAAAATATAATTTAATTGTAAAGTATTTGGTATTGCTATTTGATCAATATTTTCAACTTGATACATAAATACAGGTAATTTACCTGATGGTGTTGGTTTATTTTTTAAATTTTCAACAGAATCTGTAATAGTTGCAGTAAATAATAAAGTTTGACGTTTATCACTTGTTGGTAATATTTTAAAACATCTTTCTAAATCACTACTAAAACTATCACTTAATAATCGATCAGCTTCATCTAAAACTAAATATTTAATTCTTCTTAATCCATTAATTGTATCTTCTCCACTATTTAATATATGATCAGCTAATCTACCAGGTGTAGCAATTATAAAATGAGGTTTACGTTGTAATTCTAAAGCTTGTTTAACAATATCTTCACCTCCAACAATAACTGAAACTTTAACATTCATATTTGATCCTAATGCAGTAAATTGTTCTGCTATTTGTAAAGCTAATTCACGAGTTGGTGTTAAAATTAATCCAAATATTCCAAAAGGATCTTCTGACCATTGTGTTAACATTGGTGCTGCAAATGCAATTGTTTTACCACTACCTGTTTTAGCTCCACCTATACAATCATGACCTTTTAATATTGCTGGTATACAACCTGATTGAATAGATGTTGGTTTATATATTTTCATTGCTTCTAATGATTCACTTAACCATTTTGCTACTCCTAATTCTTGAAATGTTGACATGATTGATTAGATAGAGAGGGATCATCTCTCTAAAAAAAAAAAAAAAAAAAAAAAAAAAAAAAAATTAAAAATAAAAAATAAAATTAGATAATATAATTTTTTTTACTTAGCGGTCCCATCTCGTCACGTGACAGTTTTTTAAAAAAATTGTAATTAAATTGAATTTAAAAGGAATATGGTCTCTATTGGAATAGGATACATTATAATTGATTGTAAGATATATATTTTATGAGTTCATAAGGTTACTTGTTTGATTTAGTTGGTGGTTTATTTTCTGGGGTTTTTAAATTTTGCATCTCTATCAAAACTGAAAAATAAAAACCTTGAAAAAAAAAAAAAAAAAAATTTCAACTATCAACTTAAATAATATATCAAGATCTACTACTAATGAAATCATTTCTACGAAACTTCACCAAAACATCAATACTAAAGAATAACAATATAACAACAACACCACAACCACCACAACTACCACAATCGGAACTTCCAATAATAGATCATTCAACTTATAAACTTCATACGACAAAACCAACATATGAAAAAATTAATTATAAAGAAATAGGAATTCCCAACGATGAAGATTTAAAATTAAAAATTTATGAAATTGAAGAAGATTATAAATATAGACAATTAAATAAATCAAGATTTTTTACATCAATTAAAAATTATTTTTTTGAAAATTTACATCATTCACATCATGTTTTTTATTCAAATTTAATTAATAATAGAATTAAAAGAGCTTCAAAAATTGAAAATAAAAAATTTATTGATTTAAAAATTATTAAATGTATTAGTGGTAATGGTGGGAATGGTGGTATAAATTTTTTTAAAGATCCTTTTAAAAGTTTTGGTCCACCAGATGGTGGAGATGGTGGAAATGGTGGAGATATTTATATTAATATAATTGATAAAAATTTAAATTCTTTACATTCTTTAAATAATAAATATATTGCAGGTAATGGAGAAATTGGTAAAGGTAGTCAATTAGATGGTAAAAATGGTAAAGATATTATAATTGATATACCATTAGGAAGTTATATTAGATGGATACCAGATCCTTTAATTTTAAAACCTTTATTAAGTAATAGAGAAGGTGATAAATTAGATGATTTATTTATTGAATTTACAATGGATTATGATCAAAATTTACAATTAAATAGAGATCCAGGTTATAAACCTGGTGAAGGTTGGAGATTTAAAGAAAATCCAGAAGAATATTATTTACAAAAAGATTTTTTTAAAAATTTAAATAATAGAATTAAAGAATATGATTTAGAATTAGAATATGAAGAAGATTTTAATGATAGATTTCCAATTTGGGGTTTAGATTGTAATAAATTAACTGATAAACCTATATTATTATTAAAAGGTGGTAAAGGTGGTTTAGGTAATCTGCATTTTTTAACACCAGATGTTACAAGACCAAATTTTTGTAAAATTGGTAGAAATGGTATTGTTGCAAATTTTTTAATTGAATTAAAATTAATTGCTGATTTAGGTTTAGTTGGTTTACCAAATGCTGGAAAATCTTCATTATTAACAGCAATTTCAAAAGCAAGACCAAGAATTGGTCATTGGCCTTTTACAACTTTACAACCTACTATAGGAACAATTTTTACATCAATTGATAAAGATCCTTTTACAGTTGCTGATATACCAGGAATTATAAAAGGTGCAAATGAAAATAAAGGTATGGGATTAGATTTTTTAAGACATATTGAAAGATCAGGAGGTTTAGTATTTGTTATATCATTAGAAAGTGAAAATCCAATTGAAGATTTAAATATATTAATTAATGAAGTTGGTTTTAAAAGAATGAAAAATAAAAAAATTTTAATTGTTGCAACAAAAGCTGATTTAAGTAATAATGGAAAAAATTTTAAAATTTTAAAAAAATTTATTGAAATTAATTATAATAATTGGAAAATTGTACCTGTTTGTGCTCCATTAGATGAAAATATTGATCGATGTATTAGATTAATGGGAGAAGTTGCAAAAAAAGATGTACCAATAGAAGAAGAAGAATATGTAGAGGAAGAAATCATGTAAATAGTATAGATTAATTAATAGTATATATATATATATATATATATAATAATGCAGGGCAAAAGATAAATAACTTAATAAAACACACAAACTTTAAAAGTATAAATTATCTGTTTGATTTGATTTGATGATATTATACAAAATTAAATTTACAATATAGACCCGAGAGAGTTGAGTTTGAAATAAAAATTTAATAGAGGCGGGACCAAAAAAAAAAAAAACCACACAAAATTTTTTTTCTCTCTCCATTAAAAACTTAGTTGCCAAAAACAAAGAAAACTAAGAAAAGAAAACTAAGTTTATAAGATTAGTTAAATTAGACGAACAAATTGAATAAATTCAAGAAGCTTTTTTATTTTTTTTTTATTATTTTTATTGTTTAGAATTAAAATTTTACTAAAACTAAAAAAGAAATTTAAATTTTAAATTTAAACTTAAGTAAGTTAACTTAACTTAAACTTAACTTGGAAATAGGTAGGTCCAAAAAAAAATTTATTGTCTTTTGTATGTCGTTAAAAATATTTGAGATTTTCATGAAATTGAAAATATGAAACTGAAATTTTTTTATCTTTTTTTTTTTTTTCAAAACATATATTTTGACTTTTTAGTAAATACGCGTATATTTTTATTTATACTATTGTCTTGTATTGTATTATATGTAATACGGTATAACTTTAGTTTTCTTTGATAGGAGAAAGAGAGATATTAACAATGTAGATTCTCTATTCTATTCTATTTTATTGGGGGGAATTTATTAAAATTGAAAATCTTTTTAAGAGAATTGAATAGAATAGAATTTAGTTATTCTAAATTTAGTATTCTATTCTATTCTATTCTATTCTTTCAATATTTCTTGTTTCTTTTTTTTTTTTATTGCTTTCTTCCATTCGTACGTACCTGAAATAACTAAATCTGTACACACCATGACACCACCACCCGCCCACTACGACCCACCCCACAAGAAATCACCACCCACTTTATTTTAGACATAGAAATAGACAATAGAATAGAAATAGAAATAGAAATAGAAATAGAAATAGAAAAAATGATTTTGATTTCGCCCAACGAAACAGAACAATGAAATAAAATCAGAAAATCAGAAAATGGTACGATTATAATTAAATTATAAAATCACATTATTATTCAAAGGTTAATGGAAATGTGAGACACATATATGTATGTATTCTATTCTATTGTATCGGTAATAAATGAACTTATATCATGTATATATATATATATTATGTGTACATGTTATATTATTTGAAAAATTCTCTTATTTCTCTTACATTCTTTTCTTTTGTTATAATTTTTTTTTTTTTTTTTTATTCAGGGGTACATTCATTATACAATAGAGAAGTATAGTACATATACATTATCAAAAAAATTTCATTTTTCCTTTTCAACAAAAATCAATTAATTTATTTACACAAAATAATAAATAATAATTTTATTGAATGTTAAAATTGATTTTGATTTTGATTTTGTTTTGTTTTAAGATATTAAATATAAACTTACTTAATTTTAAGAGATAAAAGAAGGATTTAAGAAAGTTAATTATATATACGAAATTCTATTCAACAAACCAACAAACAAATAAATAAGAATTAAGTTTTTTAGTTTTTCATATATATATATCCATAACAAACTAAAATACAAACTTTTACATTCTTCCAAGAACTAAAAAAAAAAAAAAAGAAATGAAAAGAAAAGAAAAATTGTGTTTCTATAAACTAACTAACTAACTAACTCTTGACATCATCATCATCATCTTTCACATTTAAATTTGAATTAGATATTATCACACTTCCATAATCCATATGTAGAATAGATGAAGTCAATCAAATTTTGACTAAAAAAATATTCGTCTATAGCAAACTAGCAATATAAACAAAGAGAGAAAAAAAAAAAATTTTTTTTTTTTTTTTAGTTTTTTTGCAGCTTCTATTCATTAAAAAAAATTTAAATACCAAAAAAAAAAAATTTATTTTATTTTAATTTTTTTTTATTATTGACTTCCTTTAATAGTAATTAAATTTTAAATAATGATTTAATATCAAAATGTATATTTAAAATAAAATAAAATAATTGAATAAAATAAAATAAATTAGAATTTAAGATTAAGTAAAAGAAAATTAATTAAATTGACTAAAAGTTTAATTTTAAGGTAATTGAAATAAATGAATGAATGAACGAATTACAAAAAAAAAAACTTTTTATCGATGTTGTTGTTGTTTAAATTAATTAATTAATTTATTAAATTGCTTAAATTTTGGGGGTTGTATTAGTAAAAAAAGCAAAGTTGTAAAAAACAAAAAAGATGTAACCAATACAAAAAACAAAAAACAAAAAAAAAAAGATATATAACCCAACAACACAACACATACTTCCTAACAATAGCAACCCCAAGGTTTAGGATATATAAGGTTGGAAATTAAATCAGTTGTTAATAGAAATAGAGAATAAAGAATAAAGAATAGAATAGAAATAGAATAACAAAGAAAGTAAAGTAATATAATATAAATTTATTGGACCGGTTATAATAATATTATATAATCGATCTTTATTAAAGAAATAGTTCCGCCTAACTCCATAAAGTAAAACAAAGTAAAATAAAATAAAATAAAATATTGGAAGTACCGCCCTGAAATATTTTTTTGTAGTGTAGTGTAGTGTAGAATATTAGTATGCGAGTAGTACGTACGTACATACATAGTATAGTATGGTATAGTAAAAAAGTAACAAAAATGACGGATATATTCACTAATTAAATTAATAAACCACAAAATATAATTAATAACCCAATATAATATAATATAGTATTAAGTAGTAGTTAGTAGTTTAGTAGTTGTAGTAACAACCATTAATCATCTCTTATAATTAATTAATTAATTAATTAAATAAATTAGAGTTAAATTTTAACCTTAAAAGTAATTAGTAATAGTAATAGTAATGGTAATAGAAGAAGAAAGAGAAAAAGAAAAAAAGACAGTTGTAGTTGTAGTTGTAAATACAATAATAAACTCAATTACAAATACAAATACATCCTAATCCTAATTCTAATTCTAATTTCCTTAGTTTCTTCCTTCCTTAGTTCCTTTCCTTAGTTCCATAACCGAACTTTTCTATATTATATTGATATGGGATTTCCGAAGTAATTAGAATTAAATATATATTTGTAAGCGTATAATATAATATAATATACTAGTAGTATTAATATACAGGGACAGTCATTTAAATTGACAAGAAAAAATAGAACAAACAAATTAAAAAAATAAAAAATAAAAAATAAAAAATAAAAAATAAAATAAAAAATAAAAAATAAAATAAAATAAAACTTCGGATGTCCTGTATATAAACACTGCTTAATAAAACGCAAAAGAAAAGAAAAGAAAAAAAAATAAAATAAAAAAAATAAAATCATAACTAAAAACAACAAACAAAATAAACAATACTAAACAATACAACCCAAATAAAATTAGAGAAGTAAGGCGGACGGATTTTACATTTACATTTACATTTATATTTATTTTGTACATTTAAATTTTACATTTTACATTTAAACTAAAATATTATATTATATTATATTATTATTTTAGCAATTACATAAAAAAGATCTATTTAAAATATCAGACAGTAATATAATATATTATATATTATATATATATATTTAAAATTCCATATTTTCTATTTTCTATTTTATAAATTTTCTATTTTTCTATTTTCTATAATTATACAACAAATTACTATTTCATAATTTTAAACATTATATTTCAAAATGAATTGTTTAAAGATTAAGAATTTATCTCATGATTCTTTAAAAGTATCAACTATACAACAACAATCACAACCTCAACTTCAACAAAAAGATTATTTTTCTATAAAACCAAGATTATCATTAGATATTTTATCATCTTCAAATGATTCATATTCTTCATCTTATGACGATGATGATGAAAGTGAAGTAGATGATGATTTAAATGATTTAATTGAACCTTTTGATAATATATCAATAGCAAATCATCAACAAGAAGAATATTATTCACCATTAACTCCATTTGATATAAGTTCAAATTCAACTCCAACTACTAATTCATCATCTGATCAATCAACTATAAAATCATCATCAAATAATAATAATAATAATAATAATAATACAACCACCTTACCATCTTCAATATCTTCACCACCTCAATTTCAATTAATTTTACCAAATTTACAACCTTATAATTTTTTAATAGTTGATGATAATTTAATAAATTTAAAAATTTTAAATAAAATTTTATTAAAATTATATCCAAGATCAACAATTTTACAAATTCAAGATTCAAGTTTAATTTATGATATTATACTATCTTCACAAAAAAAATTTGATGGAATATTTATAGATATTGAAATGCCTATTGTAAATGGTATTGATATTGCTAAATTTGTAAGATCAAAAAAAATTTTTAATCAAGTTGCTTTAATTGCTGTTACAACAAGAAATTCTCAAAAAGATTTAAAAATTTTTAAACAATGTGGTATTGATTTTACTTTTAATAAACCTTTAAATTATAAATTAGATTATCTTGGTTCTATAATTGATGATATAATTGAACAAAGAAAAGAAGATCCAAAACCAATTAATTTAAAGAATTAGAACAAGAAACTTACTGCATTATTTTTATTCAATTCATTTTCAATTCATCATTTTTTCATTTTTCATTTTTCATTTCATTATTATTATTTATTATTATTATTTTTAACTACTACTACATTCATTTATTCATTCATTATTCTATTATTTTTATGATTCTACAACTTACGTATTATTTATTATTATTATTATTATTATGATTCTATTATTTTAATTATTATTATGTATTATATTTTTTTGGTTATTATTTTTTATTATCCGGGGTTTTTTATAGGTGGTTTTTAGATTTTAAATTTACAAATTAATTTCTTATCTTTAATTAATTAAGAATTTTCTACAATAATTTTCGAAATTGAAATCATTGATTGAATCTCTATCTCTATCTTTTACATTTCCTTTATTGTATGGGTTTCATAGAATAATCTTAGAGGCAACAGGCTGCTGCCATTATTTTTTTTTTAATATATTTTTTTTTTTTTCGTAACTTAATGACTGACTGATTTAGAGAGAGAGATGGTTACTGGTACTAACAAAATAAATAATGGGGGACCGCCTGAGATTCAATTCAAGGCGAGAAAAAAAAAAAAAAAAAAAAAAAAAAAAAAAAAAAAAAAAAAAAAAACAAAAAAAAAAAAAAAAAAAAAAATAATGATGATGATGATGGCAGCAAAACTAAAATAACAAACTAAACTAAAAATTTATTTAAAATTCTTTTTTGTTTAAATTTAAAAAAGCATAAATTGCAAAAAGTGCTAAATGAAAGTAAAGAAAAAAAAAATAATATAACCATATTATGTTGTCTTAAATGAACCCCAAATATTCTTCCACTTCTTCTACATCTTCTACTTCTACTTCTACTCCTCTTCTTGTTCTTCTCCTTTCTTCCATAATCTTATTTCCTAGACGATTAATTTGTAAATCAATCGAAGATTTCTTATTTCTTTTCAGATCCCAATACCGAATTTAAATCGTTATATATTCTTTTCAATGTATAGATCTAAATAGAAATAGAAATAGAAATAGAAATGTATACATACATAAAATATTTATTCAAATTATCATATGGGGATGTTTTATGTATTGGTTAGAAAGTGGTGGCTCATATGGTAGGTAGAATTTATTTATTTATGTTATAGTTTGTTTGTTTGTTTGCTGCCTTTCAAGGACCAAAACCATCTGTACAATTTAATACTTACATATATACTTACATACTTACATTCATATATATATTCTCTCTCTCCTTTTTGTGAGTATATTAATTTTTTACTCAATCTTTATTAATTGATGTAGTCTAGTATGAATTTTCGTAGTTTGTGTATTTTCTATTTTCTTTTTAGTATTGCATATAGATTATATTATATAATAGAAAGATGTTTCTTTTTTTGTTGTTTTTGACTATTGCCGCAACCTCCTTTCAAATTATTATTTTTCTAGAAAACAATTTCATATTTAAAATCGTTTCTTTTTTTTAACTATTTTATATTTGTTTTTTTTTTTTCAATTACGATATATATACAGATCTTATATTTCTTTTATTAACTTTTTTTTTTTACTTCTTGGTAGTATTTTGTTTTCTTGGCAGAAGAGTGTAGCTTTTATCCTTTTTCCCCTCAGATGATGATGAAAAAAAAACCCAGTAAAAAGTTAAGTTATGGAAGACCGTTTTAATGAAAACTGTGGGTTGTAATAATATATATACAAATGGAACAACAACAACAACAACAAGAATGTATGTTTGATCCTACCGTCCGTTTATACTCTAAAACAAAATTTAAACTTTTAAATTGATTGCAGCAGCCTTGATTTTTTATTATTTTTTGAATATTCGGAACGATCCCAATCCCGATCTAATTGTAGTAGTAGTAGTAGTAATAGTAGTACAAAAATCATTCTATTATATTATATTTTTAAATCGACCTATCTATCTCTTTTTCTATTCCCTTTGTTATCATATTTGTACTATCTTTCTTTTCTGCCTTCCTTCGTCTTCTCTTTCTCTCCTTCCAAGCCGACCCTGCAGGATACATAAATACATACAAACAAAAATATGTTGGTACCTCATGCTCAAAACCTGAATGTACATAATACGTTATTTCAAATATTTCAAATATATATTGTTTTTGACATGAGAGAGAGATATTATACATATATACATGGCGTGTGTATATATGTATATATGTGTGTGGTTTCCATTACTACCGGAATTCAAAAACAAAAATAAATTACTTAGTTTAGATAGTGTTTAGATATTGACCGGAATTTGCATGTTTCATAAATAATCGATACAAAAATCCCAAGTTTCGGAATAAGTTCATAAAATTAAATTAAATTAATTAAATTAATTAAACAATACTTTTTCTTCTTATTTTGTATTTTTTTTTTATTCCCGGTTTGATTGATTCTATGGATTTATGTAATTAATATATACATAACTATATATCTATGAATCAATCAACTTAACATGTGGTTTTTACATATCTTTCATTTTTGCAATCAAATTTTATAGATTGGTTAAGAAACCAAACTAAAAATTTTTTAAATAATCGACCGATACTCCCCCTCCCTCTCCCTCTCCTTCCCTCTATATATTATATTTTTGTTCCCCCCCTCCCCTCCCTTTATCTAATTCTCTATCTATCTAAATTTCTTTGTCTTTCTTATCGTTCAATCTTTTTTTTTCCTGTTGTGCATGCACCGTGTGATTATGGCTAATACATCAACAAGAATGTTAAAAGCCACCAACTATCTAAAATATCTAAAAACCTATTTTTGATTTAAATTAATTAATTAATTGATTTGACTGATTTATTGATAGATTGATTGATTGCATTTAACTAAAAAAAAAATAGGGATGGTTTTAGGGATGTCATTTTAGTTGATTAGGAATTCCTTCATTGCTTTATTCCTCTATTTTTTTGACACATGGGATTATATTCCTTGTTTAAACCCTTGATATTAAAAATTTAGTTTTTATATTGAGAAAATTTCGGATATGATGATTAGATACATTCATAATATTCATAGGTATAGGTAGAGAGAGAGGGCGGCTTTAACGTATGTATATCCCTTCTTCTTTATTGCATATGATGATTTATCTCTTTATGAAATTGTTGGAAATTTAATTTATCGAATAACGTTGCATTATTACGATAATTAACATAGGGAGTAGTTTAATATAATTTATCTTCTTAATATTGTTTCTGCTTCCGACCTTCCTTCCTTCCTTTCTTTCTTTTCTTTTTTCCTTCTTTTAAATAATCCGATTTTGCAATATGCATATTTCAAAATATCTTATCATGTACATAATATATATTGAAATAAAATAGCACAAAATCTACGGTTTTTGTATCTTTTTTTCTTTTTTTTCTTTTAGCAAGGCTTTCCGAATTTAAAGTTATACATAACATTAAATAACATAACTTCTTGGAACTTAACTTACTTAAGTTTAAGAATCATTTGTATCAAATTAGGAAATTCAACAATATTATTAATATTATTAAAAAAGGGGATAAATTAATGGTTCTATTTAAGCAGTTGTCGTTGTGTTCTTGTTGTTCTTGTTATGATATGGAAGGATAAGGAATAATTCTATTAGGATAATTAATTAATTAATATTACTTAATTAATTGATTAATTTTGTGAATCAAAAAAAAAACTTAAGAGTAAATTTAATTAATAAACAATTATTGGAATTAATAATTTATTAAATTATTCTTAGAACTTTATATTAGAACTTTATTATTATTATACAAGTAAATTTTAAAATGGAAAAAGAGAGAAATTGAAAATAGATAAAATACAATAACTTAAAACAAATAATAATTAAAGGATATTAAGAAATTATAAGTTCTGTTTTAATAATTGTTAAATTCAGATAGTTAGAGAGATTTTGACATTAAATTTATACTAATGTGAGACAGTTTATTTTTTTTTTTTTTTTGACTTTATTCTGACGCAACTTCGTATTAAGTTAGCCCTACGTCGTTCAAAACTGGCTCTACTTCGATCTAATTTGTCTGACCCCTAGGAATATTTTAAATTTTGTATATATATGAATTTTTTAAAAATTTATTTATTATTGCCAATTGTTTTTCTTACAAATTTTAAACAAAAATATATAGTAGTAATTAAAAAAAAAAAGGGATCAAAAGAATCAAAAAAAAAAATAGAAAAATTGATTTACTTTGATATATATCCAAAGACTAAAATTGTAGATAAATATGAAAATAACTAAAATCAATTCCAAATAGATTTTTTTTTTGCCTTAGTTGATTAAATAGGTTTATTTATATTTATAAGTAAAAGGTAAAAGATTGGTGAATCATTAACTATTGAGAATTTTAATATCTAACTACTTTTAAATAAAGCATGCAAAAAAAAAATTTTAGACGAAAATACAACAACCAAACCTGAAACAAGGTGTTGTTGTTAATTTTTTAAAATGTCACAATTCCCTTGAGTAATTTGATCTATCTGTGGGTAGGTTTGTGTACGTTAGAATTATTGTTTGAATTATTATCGGTCATATTCTTTTATATGTAATTATTCAGTTGATTCTCTATTTCCTCTTTTTCACCACAATTAGAGGGTGGTTGTTTTTACTTTTATTTATAATGAACGCTCTAGTAGTATTACTATGTCGTCAAATGCCCTGGTAACACAAATACCATGCCGTTAATATAATACTCTAGTATAATAATACTATGTCATCTTTCTTACATATCCAAATTCTAATATATATATATATTTATTTTTGGATTACACTAAATCTAGTTTTCGTCTAATTTCAACAAATTTCTTTTTTTGAACGGCACCTTTGACGTTACTACTCTACAAAAACTGATCAATTCATATTATAACTTAATTAATAATACAACTAGAAATGTGAGGGAAGTAAAATATAAATAGAGATTGATTTGCCACTTGAGATTATATTTTTAAAAAAACTCTTTTTTTTTTTTTTTTTTTTTTTTTTTTTTTTTTTTTTTGCCCAAGTTTTTAGCATTTTTGGCCTTGCTTTTTTTATTCATGCCTTTTTTATAAATAGATAATTCTAATTCCCAAATTGATTTAAAAATAAAATTTTATATATAATTTAGATATTTTGATGCAAAATTACTTTTATTTAATTGATTCCTATAATCAATTCAAAATAATTTTTTTTTTATTATATTTATCTTTTCATAATTATATATATTTTAATTATTTAAACAAAGGGACAATGAAGATCTATTTTGTCATATGATTAGTTCAAGTATTAAATTAAATGATTTGTGTGAATCAATTTAATTTAATTTAACTAGAACATAATTTTAGTTTACTAAATAGAATCATATGGTTTTGTTTATTATTGTCTTTTTAATTGAAAGATTGATTTGTCAAAGTCAATCGATCTTAAAAAGAAAATATATTTAAATAATTTTTGGAACCATTCTTTTTTAAAAAAAACTATATTTACTTTTGTATTATAGGATTTTTTTTTGTACATCAAAACAAAGTTGAGTTCAACCAAAGGAGATATATATATATATTGAAGAATTTTAATAATGTTATCTAGAAAGACAATTAAAAAGAATATTTGGGATGCTGTTCAACCAAATTTTTTCAATTAATTAAAGAAGGTTAAGAAATCAAAAAAATTGGTGAAACAGGTGAAGTATGCTAATTATGTTTCAATTGTTAAAGAAGAAATTAAATAGTTTTTATAATATTGAATATATTGAGTTTTATATAAATACTTTTTGAAATTTTATGATTCAAACATTGGGGTAGCGCAAGTAAAGTAAACAATAAATAATTATATTATCTTGTTATTATTCTATACTATACTTACTTTCATTATTATTTTTATAATCAGGTACAATAAATTTAATACTATTATTAATATTAGTTTTGTTAATGTTCAAACCAAATCTTCTTCTTTCTTGTTATTTATATTAAAAAGTTTTTTAGGAAACTTAAATATTTGTCTTTCTAAATGAAATTGGTACGATTAATATATATCATAATCTTATTTGATAATTTAAATTCAATTAATCTATTAATAATTTTGATTTTAATGTTCAACTTTAATAAATATTTAGATCATTTTCAAATTATAGATTTATAACTAAAATTAATAAATACTTCTCTTACAATATATAAATGAACAAAAAATTGAAGCATAAGTCAATGTTTAATAATCGACTATCTATTATTAGAGATTCGTGTATAGTTTATTGCAGATAATCGGAAAAAATAGTATATCAGCATTACAATAAATTTTACTGCAAAAAAAAAAAATAGTATAGCAGCATTACAACAAATTTTACTGCAAAATATAAAATACTATAGCAAACATTACAATAATTGTAACCACAAATAAAAATAACTAACAAAAAAAAAACTATAAATAGACCTTCTTTTCCCAACTTTTTTTTTAAAATTTTTTTATAACTTTTTTTTCTTTGACAAGGGAAAGGAAAAGAAAAAGAAAAATAAAAAGGAAAAGGGAAATGAAAAGGGAAAGGTAAGGAAAGGGGAAACGGAAAACGGGAAGGATGCCCAGTATTTTCTTAGTTTGCAACGGGAAATGTATAATACTTTTGAGCTTCTTTTGACCTACCTTCTTTTGAGCTTCTCAATATGTTTCTTAACGCGAAAGAGGAAAAATACTGCGCATCCTTCCCGTTTTCCGTTTTATTTTTTTTCTCCAAATTGTGGTATAATGGACACCACCGTACAATTGGTACAAAATTTAAAAGAAACATTTGGCAGTGTAGTTTGTGTTCATCATTACCTCTATACCTCAAATCTATACAAAAACTATTATAATTTTTAATTACTTTTAATTAATAAATTAAGAAATATCAATTTAACTAATTTGAATAAGTTAAGATTTTTTTTTTTTTTTTACATTTCAAAGTAAGTTTTTCTTTTTCAATTAAACTTGAGCAATCACTAGTTGAATATTAATATAACCAAGAACGTAGAATTGTATGATCTGTAATAGCAGTAATCAAATAAATATTTATCTAATATCTTGAAAATATTAAAGACTCTTTCAATTCTTATTTTATATTTTGAGCTGTTTTGTAAGTCAATCAAAATTATCATTAAAATTAATTAAATTGAGAGAAATTATTTATGAAGAAACTTTCAGCAAGGGGGGGGGGGGATTCAAAATATAACGTAACTATTTTTAGATTAGTATTTTTAAATAACATAACCAATCAAATTTTAATTTCAAAGAATCCGTTTCGATTTATTGGAAAATATATTTTTTGATTTTGCAATTAATAATTGTGAGCAAATTAATTAAATTCAGGATCAAAAAAAAAATATTCTAGATTTATTGTAGTAGAATCAAAACGTATATAATTTCTGATTCTAGATAATTTATAATTGGTTCCTTCTCTAACTGATTTATATATAGTATCTGTTTCATCTGAATATTACTAAATTTATAAGTATTAATGTATTTTTTTTTTTGTTGGTATGTAAGGGGAAAAAGGGGGTAAATTTTATGCAACATTTCTTTTTTGGTCAACAATTAACGTTAATTATATTTGGACTAACCGATATTTTTTATATATTTATTTTTAGATCTATTTAATTATAATTGTAATTATAATTGTTGCAAAACGGTATTTTTATACACGCGATAGTTTTTTTAAATTGCTTTCATAATTTGTAATTATCAAAATTACCTCAAATCAAAAAGTATCATTATTGGTTATAAAACTTGATTTATTAATGTAGAGATACTTATCATTTGGGAAGGATTTATTTTCAACTTCAGGGACTATTGGTTAAACTATATTATAAATAGAGATGAAAATACTTTATTTTCTAAATTTGTTTTAACTTTATTAAACCAAACAATTTTTCCCTACTATGTCTTTCAAAAACGTTTTAATTTCACTTGCTTTCATTTTATTTGTTCAAGGTATTGCTATCTCAAATGAAGGTAAATATGTATCTTTAGAATTCGATGTAATTAGACAAAATAATTCTAATCATACAGTTGAAGGTGGATATACTAATAATAAAAGAAATATTCCATTAACTTTAATTAATGAAAATACAATTTCTTATGCTTCTGAAATTTTAATTGGTTCAAATAATCAAAAACAAATTGTTATTATTGATACTGGATCATCAGATTTATGGATTGTTGATTCAAATGTTCAATGTAATATTGGTCTTGATCCTAATGTTGGTCCTGATTTTTGTAAACAATCAGGTACTTATAATCCAAATTCTTCAACTTCTTCAAAAAATTTAAATTCTCCATTTAGTATTACATATGCTGATCATACAACATCTCAAGGTATTTTTTATCAAGATAGTGTTACTATTAATGGTGTTACTATTACTAATCAACAATTGGCTGATGTTACTCAAACTTCAGTTAATCAAGGTATTATGGGTATTGGAAAATCAGAAAATGAATCAAATGGTGAAAATTATGATAATGTACCAATTACTTTAAAAAAACAAGGTTTTATTAATAAAAATGCTTATTCATTATATTTAAATTCACCAGATGCTAAATCAGGTACAATTATTTTTGGAGGTATTGATCATTCAAAATATTCAGGTCAATTAATTACTGAACCATTAACTGATTATAGAGAATTAAGAATTAAATTAAATTCAATTAATATTGAAAATAATTTAATTACATCTAATTTAAATGTTTTATTAGATTCTGGTACAACAATTACTTATTTTCAACAAAATGTAGCTGATTTATTAGCTTCTTCAGTAAATGCTCAATGGGTAACTGATTCTTTAAATAATGGTTATTATCAAATTGATTGTAATTTATTAAATCAAGGTTCTAATAATGTTGTTGAATATAATTTTGATAATGGTGCAACTATTTCAATTCCAATTTCTGAATTGATTAGAAATGTTGGTTATAATCAATGTCAATTTGGTATTAGTAGAGGTAATGCTAATATTTTGGGTGATAATTTTTTAAGACATGCTTATATCGTTTATGATTTAGATGATAATACAATTTCATTGGCTCAAGTTAAATATACTTCTGATTCAAATATTAGTGAAATTAATTAGAAGAAACTTTTTTTTGTTTTTTTGTTTTGTTTTGTTTTTATTTGTTTTACTTGTTTTGTTTCTATAAATATTTTTTTTTTTTTTGTTAAATATACTTTATCTTTTTTTTTAAAAATTTCAGTTGTTGTTTTCCTGTATGTAATTTGGTTTGCAGCCAAACGATATATGCAGTACATATTGTAAGAATATTAACCACAGTTTGGAATTATATTTTCTTAATGCGCATGAATACTAATCCATTAAACTTTTACAATAAAAAATATATTGATAAATAAATATATTCTTAAAATTAACAAAATGATGAAAGAGAAACGGCATCAATTTGAAAATTTTGTTATAAATAGAGGTCAAATAATCTATTTTAGAAGTCAAAAATAATAGTTTTAAAATCATTAATCATGTTAACTTTTTCAATTGCCAAATATTGGGTTTCTTTTGCTTTAATTATATTAGTTCAAAGTATTACTATCCGAGAAAGAAGAGATGTTCCAGGTTTTATTGCTTTAGATTTTAATGTTGTCAGACAAGAATCAAAAAACTTGATAAAAAGAGATGATATTCCATTAACATTAATTAAAGAACGTTTAGTTAGTTATTCAGTCGACATTGAAATTGGTTCAAATAATCAAAAGCAAAGAGTTATGCTTGATACAGGTTCATCTGATTTATGGGTTGTTGATTCAAATGCAATTTGTAAACCTAGTGATGATGATCCAATAGATTATTGTAAAAATTCAGGTATTTATAATCCAATTTCATCATCTTCTTCACAAAATTTAAGTAAACGTTTTCATATAGGTTATGATGATGGATCATATGCTAGAGGTATTTTCTATAAAGATAGTGTGAATATAAATGGTGTCACTATAACTGGTCAACAATTTGCTGATGCAAGTAATACATCAATTAATCAAGGAATTTTAGGAGTTGGAAAATCAACTGGTGAATCAATTGGATTTTATGATAATGTTCCGGTTACTTTAAAAAAACAAGGTTTTATTGGTAAAAATGCATATTCATTATATTTGAATTCACCAGAATCTGAATCAGGTACAATTATTTTTGGAGGAATTGATCATGAAAAATATTCAGGTGAATTAATTAGTGAATCAATTAGTGATCCAGATAATATAGATTTAAGTATTAAATTAAATTCAATTACACTTGAAGGTCAAAATATTGATATTGATGTTAGTGTATTATTGGATACAGGTACTACTATTAGTTATTTACCTGAGAATATTGTTAATTCTCTTGCTTCTATTGTGGGTGCTGAATATTATGTAGATTCTGATGGTTATGGTTATTATAATGTTAGTTGTAATGCTTCTGATGATTCTGAAGTTAAATTTATATTTGAAAATGGTGCCACTATCGTAGTTCCAATTTCTGAATTAATAAGAAAATTTGATGATGGTACATGTGCTTTTGCTATTAATAAATCTGATGATTATATATTAGGTGATAATTTCTTAAGACATGCTTATATTGTTTATGATTTAGATGATAGTATTATTTCATTAGCTCAAATTAAATATACTACTGAATCAAATATAACTCAAATTATTTAGAAATTTTATAGAAAATAAAAACTGATAAAATTTTAAAACAAAAGTTCTAGTTTAATGTTTTGCAAGTGAAATTAAAGATCACACGAGCATAAGAAATTTAAACTGTGGATAAGCAATATAATATTCATAACCAGTTACAACAATAAAGTTTTGCATTTGTATTGATTAAAGAATGAAAAATATTAATGCAATTAGAAATCTTTGAGTGAAGTCAATAAAGTTTTTTGACTTCTTGTGTAATGGAAGTATTGATAATTAAAAGTGCCGTTTTACTAATTGGAAAAGTATTTATAGATTTTATTGTCATTTATCAAAACGCACTTTATCAAGAACGATAAAAAAAAATTATTTTTTTGCTGAAATTGTTTATTGTTATCAAATCAATAATACTGAAATTTCACGTCCTATGGTTATATACTTTCAACGAAAAAAAAAATATCTAACCAATCTTTATTTATCAATCAAAATGGACCAATCCCGATAGTTTTATATATCTGATTTCCTAATCGTCGTTTATACTATGTTATAGATAATATTACATGTGTTATTTATCAAATCTATCAATTAAAAATCTAGTTTGTATCAAATTTGGATAATTATCAATGAAATTCAGTTATCACTACTCATAACCTTAACAATGCGAATTTGCTAAAATGTATGAAATATTTCATTCTAATTATATTATAACGTTCATTAGTATAAATTATGATTCATTTTATCATATTTTTTCTTATCAACTTAACTTATCCAAGAATCAATAATGGTTTCAATATTTTCATTCACTAAAAAAGCTTTCATTTCACTTGCATTTTCATTATTAGTCCAAGGTATTGCAATTCCAGAAAATATTGCAAAAAGAGATGGTCCAGGTTTTATTTCATTAAATTTTAATGTAATTAAACAAGATTCAAATAATGATTTAATAAGAAGAGATGATATTCCATTAACATTAATTAATGAACAAAAAATTACTTATTCAGCTGATATTGAAATTGGATCAAATAATCAAAAACAAAATGTAATTGTTGATACTGGTTCATCTGATTTATGGGTTGTTGATACAAATGCACTTTGTGCACCTAATGATGATGAAAATTCAAGTGATTATTGTAAAAATACAGGTACTTATGATCCAAATTCATCAACTTCTGCTCAAAATTTAACTGACCCTTTCAGTATTGGTTATGTTGATGGTTCTTATGCTGAAGGTACTTTCTTCGAAGACAGTGTTACTGTTAATGGTGTTACTATAACTGGTCAAATTTTTGCTGATGCTACTAATACAACTATTGAACAAGGTATTTTAGGTATTGGTAAGACTGGTGATGAAGCTGAAGGTTCTTATGATAATGTCCCTGTTACATTAAAAAAACAAGGTAAAATTGCTAAAAATGCATATTCATTATATTTAAATGCACCAGAAGCTGAATCAGGTACAATTATATTTGGTGGTATTGATCATGCTAAATATTCTGGTGAATTAATAACTTTACCAATAATTAGTTCAGATAAATTAATAATTGAATTAGATACTGTAATTGCAGGAAATCAAACATTTGATGCTAATATTCCAGCTTTATTGGATTCTGGTACTACTATTAGTCATTTACCTAGTTCAATTGCTGATTCTGTTGCTATTGCTGCTGGTGCTACTATTGCTTATGATTCTGACAATTATAGATACTATAAAATCAATTGTACTGTTTCTGATGATTTAGTAGTTAAATTTAATTTTGGTAATGCTACTATTACAGCTCCAGTTTCAGATTTAATTTTTGAATTTAGTGAAGGTTATTGTGAATTTGCTGTTACTCCTAGTAATAGAAACCATATTATATTGGGTGATAATTTCTTAAGACATGCGTATGTTGTTTATGATTTAGATGATGATACTATTTCTTTAGCTCAAGTTAATTACACTTCTGATTCAAATATTAGTGCAATTGTATAATTTTTATTTATATAGATAGAAATTAATAAATGTTGATCCTTAAACAAAAAGTCTAGAATAACAGTCAATGCTTACTTTCATTGTTTTATTTCATGTAAATTTTAAGGCGATAAAAAGGTTATGATGTTTTATTATTATCAAACATTTCCGAAATTTCACTTCTTGAGGTTATATACATCAATCAATTGAAAAAATAAAAAAGAAAAAACCAAAGTTGAATCGTGATACAAAATGGGTTAACCTCAATAATTTGTTTAGTTAATGATGCGATCCTTTAAACTTTGTTGAAACTATTTTTTTTCAGTTGAATTAAATCGTTTAATTTATAACTAATTTTTATAACTAATATTACTTTAGCTATTTATCGAATCCATCAATTATAAATAGAAATCTAATTTTAGTTTGAATTAAATTCGGGAAATGTAACTGAAATATTCTAATTATCTCATAACCTTAAATGCGAATTTACTTAAAAAATATGAAATATTTCATTTTAATTACATTCAATTGAAATGAGATGCACGTTCATTCCTTTTAATTTTGAGTATAAATATTGATCTTTTTTTACCATTTTACCATTTTATAATATTTTTATAATTAATTTAATAATCATCAATGGTTTCAGTATTTTCATTCACTAAAAACGCTTTCGTTTCACTTGCTTTTTGTTTATTAGCCCAAGGTATTGCTATTCCAGAAGGTATTGCAAAAAGAGATGGTCCAGGTTTTATTGCTTTAAATTTTAATGTTGTCAGCCAAGACTCAAATGACTTGGTAACAAGAGATGATGATATTCCAGTAACATTAATTAATGAGAAATTACTTCGTTATACTGCTGATATTGAAATTGGTTCAAATAATCAAAAAACAAATGTTATTGTTGATACCGGTTCATATCCTTTATGGGTCGTTGATACAAATCATCTTCTGCTCAAAATTTAAATCAAGATTTTTATGTTGGTTATGTTGATGGTACTTATGCTGAAGGTACTTATTACGATGATAGTGTTAATATTAATGGTGTAACCATAACTCAACAGTTTGCTGATGCTACTAATGTTACTCTTACAAGAGGAATTATGGGTATTGGTAAAAGTAATTCTTATTCTTATGATAATGTTCCAGCTACTTTGAAAAAGCAAGGTAAAATTGCCAAGAATGCATATTCATTATATTTAAATGCACCAGAAGCTGAATCGGGAACAATTATTTTCGGTGGTATTGATCATGCTAAATATTCTGGTGAATTAGTAACTTTACCAATAACTAGTTCTTCAAAATTAATAGTTGAATTAGATACTGTTATTTCAGGAGGTCAAACATTTAATGCGAATATTGGAGCTTTATTAGATTCGGGTACCACTTACAGTCACTTACCTAGTTCAATAGCTGATTCTGTTGCTATTGCTGCTGGTGCTACTATTGCTACTGATTCTAGTAATAACAAATATTATAAGATTAGTTGTACTGTTCCAGATGATGCAGTAGTTAAATTTAATTTTGGTAATGCTACTATTACAGCTCCTGTTTCAGATTTAATTTCACATCCTAAACATGGTGATTGTAAATTTAAAATTACTCCTAGTGATAGCAGCCATATTATTTTAGGTGACAATTTCTTAAGACATGCTTATGTTGTTTATGATATAGATGATGATACTATTTCTTTAGCTCAAGTCAATTATACTTCTGATTCAAATGTTACCGTCATTACTTAATTTAATTTGTATAGATAGAAATTATTATGTAGAGATCTTGAAACAACAAGTATAGATAATATATAAAAAGTAGTTAGACCCTTTTTTAGAAAATTTGGCAACCAACAAAAAAAATAAATTTTTGTCTTACGCGTTGATCCATAAATAAGTGAAAAATAAGATAAGAACTTACAATTTCTAAAATGTGGTGATGAATCATAACCAGAACTCAACAAAAACAAAAAAACATATCGCTTTTAATTGAAGTGACCATATGAACTAATTAGATTCGAATTTTAATGCCAACTTTGAATACTTTCAAGTTTAGAAATACGTTTTTTTTTTTTTTTTTTTTTTGATTTAGTTTGATTTTTTGGTACTTTTTACAATAAAATTGAAGAAAGTTATATAGAATTTTTTTTGAAATGTTTGCCAAATTTTAGATTATTTACATATTATTTCATATATAACCTCCAAATTTGGGGGCATTAATAAGTAGTTTTTTATTGCGTACTTGGCAAACATTTAATTGCAAAATTTAGATAATATGCATAATCCTTAATGAAATTTTAGAGCTTTAATATACTGGAATTAATAATCTTCAAAAATTGACTATAAATAATGGCCCATTCTATCATATTATTTTTTATAACTAATCTGAGAATCAACGATGGTTTCTGTTTGTTCATTCACTAAAATAGCTTTCATTGCAGTTTCATTTTCGTTATCAGTACAAGGTTTTGCTATTCCAGAAAGTATTTCTAAAAGAGATGATCCTGGTTTTATTTCATTAGATTTTGAAGTTACAAGAGAGGTAAACGAAAGACTTTCAAGAAGAGATTATATCCCTTTGACTTTAGATATTGAAGTTGTTGCTTATACTGCTAGTGTCGGTGTTGGTTCAAATCAACAACAAGTAAGAGTTCTTGTTGACACTGGTTCTACCGATTTTTGGGTTGTCGATACTAATGCTTATTGTGCAGCTAATGCTTTCGAACCTTCTGATTATTGTAAAGAATCAGGTACTTATGATCCAGCTTTATCATCAACTGCTATAAATTTGAATATTCCCTTTAATATGACATATGCAAAAGGTAGTGGAGCTATTGGTTATTATTACACAGATAGTGTTACTATTGGAGGTGTTACTATTACTAATCAACAAGTAGCTGATGCTAATCAAACTTCAATAGAACGAGGTATCATGGGGATTGGTAATTTTCCAGGTCTACATACCCATGATGCTGATAATGTTCCAACTACTTTGAAAAAACAAGGTAAAATTTCTAAAAATGCTTATTCATTATATTTGAATTCACCTGAAGCTGAATCAGGTACAGTTATTTTTGGTGGTATTGATCATGCTAAATATTCTGGTGAATTAATTACTGTACCAATAATTAATACAGTTGAATTATTAATCGAATTAGATTCAATCACAGCAGGAGATCAAACATTTAATCGAACACTTAATGTTCTACTTGATTCTGGTACTACTTTTACTTACTTACCACCTGATCTTGCAGCTTCAGTTGCTGAAGCTGCTGGTGCAAAACTTTTTACAGATTCTAATAAAGTTACATATTATAGAATTGATTGTGATGTTCCAGATGATGCAGAAGTTACATTTAAATTTGGTGATGCTAATATTGCAGTCCCAGTTTCAGATTTAATTTTAAGATTTAGTGATGGTAATTGTAAATTTGCTATTTCTGGTTTGAAGAGTACCATTAGTATCTTGGGTGATAATTTCTTAAGGCATGCTTATGTGGTTTATGATTTAGATGATAATACAATTTCATTAGCTCAAGCAAATTATACTACTGAATCAAACATTACTGCAATTGTTTAAGAAGAGTAATTTAACTTTTGAATTAATAGAAATATTCATTTACGAAAAAAATTACAGTTGTTTTGATTCGGCTCGTTCGTTTGTTCTATATATTTTGTACTCTACGATAAGACCTAAAATTAAATTAGTTAATACAAGAAGTAAGAGTTTATGCACCAACATACTTTAATACAAATTTTTTTCTATTGCGAAAACGTTTTTCGAAAAATAACATTAATGTAATGACGTATTTTATTTTTGACATTCCTTCAAACATATGGCTTGAGCTTGCATCTGATACCTTTCTACATAAGCCAATTGTCACCTTCGATGGGTAATCTCTATATACAAGAAAGATCGATCTCCTGTTCTTAATTTTATAAAGAACCACTATCAATATAATTTTAACTTTAATATTTTGAGTTGAAACTTACGAGTTTTCAACATTACTTATAAAGTTTATAGTTTATTAAAACGTTTGTTTTATTTTGTTCGTTTTTTCTAAAAACTTATTAAGAAAGAGGAGATATTGCAAAATAAAGTGTAAACAGTAGTGATCCACCAATAAAAAAAGATGAATTGTGGAGATATTCTAATATCAACATTCATAACCGTTCCACGGAGAATAATCAATCCACTTATAGTTAGGATGAGAAACAAGATAAGAAGTCCTGGATCTAAAATATTTGATTATAATTATGTTTTGTAATTAGAAATATTTCTATGTCCATAATTAATTTCTTTTGTTTCTTTTTTGCCTCTTATAAGCAGGTACACAAAATTGATAAACAAAAAATATTTCTAAATTTTCATTGGACCATGTGGTGATTCGGCCACTGTTTGAATTGGTTCATATTTGTTTTACTTAGTAATGTTAATAAATTGTTCGTAGGTTTTTTAGTTCTATTGCTTTTATAATATTTTTTTTGTTGTGATAATTATTAAACAATAGATAATGAAATTTGATATCACAAAATTGTATCAGAACGAGCAAAAAAGATAGGGAGGCTTATTTGAAATTGATGTGTTTTAAAAATAGACCACCTTACAAAGTTCTATTCATGAAGAAAGAATTGACAGGATTATATTATCCATATTATTATCAATTCATAATATATGGTTTCAAGTTGTTAAAACAAATTATGAGAAAGAAAGATCTTGGTTGGGTAGAATGAGATACCATTGTAAAGATAATGATTGTTTTTTTTTCTTTTTATTTTGCGTTTCATTTCTTATCTTAGAACTAAAAAAATGTCTTTGTTACAACTACGAAACCAATTACTAATTCAATTCTAAAATTTGCATATGGTTTGATTATTTATGATATCACCGTTGAAATAAACGGCACAAATAGATTTTATTGTTTGTTTGTTTTTTATTTAGTTCTGAATCCACATGAACAAAAATTCAAAAGGAAGGGCATCCAGATTTGCATCCGGTTTCACGGTTTCTGTTTCAGAGAAGTGGATAAATGTTTATCACCATGTTACCTATTGTTAAAGTGTACGAGGTTTTTTTGCGTTGATTGTTATCCCTTAATAATTATGATTTGAAAAATAGGGGAAAGCATAAACAATTGGTTTTCAAGATTAACAGATTTTCATAAACTATTTGATAGAATAAGAAGAAATTAAGTTATTGAGATTAAGGTTAAAGTTGGTTCGTTAATCTAATAACCTGACCCCCTTACATTTTATTAATTGATATCAAATAGTTTCTTTCATCTGCCAAGCTTATCTTACAAGTCCCTTTGACAGAATACATTTCAAAAAAAATTTCTTGGTGACGGGTTCCCTATGAAAAAAGAGATGTAGAATTACTAATTTCAAAATTTAACGCAGGATTTCTTATTTCAAATTCGTTATGATTTCAATTTTTCAAATGATGAATAATTCATATCAATTGAAAAGTTCATTGAATGGACGGCATCAATTCACTTTCAACAAATCTTCCATCAATTCCATAATTGATTATAAATAATGGTTAATTTCATCATGTTGTTTCCAATTTTTTTTTAAAAAAACAACAATCAAAAAATCACTTATAATGGTTTCAGTTTTCTCATTCACTAAAAACGCTTTAGTTTCACTTGCTTTTGCTTTATTGGCTCAAGGTATTGCTATCCCAGAAGGTGTTGCCAAAAGAGATGGTCCAGGTTTTATTTCATTAGATTTCGATGTTGTTAGACCAATTTCAAATCATACTGCTGCTGGTGGTGTTCATAGAAGAAGTGATGTTCCATTAACTTTAATTAATGAAAATTTAATTTCTTATGCTGCTACAATTGGTCTCGGTTCAAACCAACAACAACAAACCGTTGTTGTTGATACTGGTTCTTCAGATTTATGGGTTGTTGATTCAAATGTTCATTGTGAAGCTAATAAATATGAAACTGCTGATTTCTGTAAAAAATCAGGTCTTTATAATCCAAAAACTTCATCAACTGCTAAAAACTTAGGCACTGCATTTAGTATTGAATACGGTGATTTTACTACTTCTGATGGTACCTTCTATAAAGATAGTGTCACTTTTGGTGGTGTTACTATTACTGGTCAACAATTTGCCGATGTTACTCAAACTTCAGTTAATCAAGGTATTATGGGTATTGGTAAAACTGCTGATGAAGCTGAAGGTTCTTATGATAATGTTCCAGTAACCTTAAAAAAACAAGGTAAAATTGCTAAAAATGCTTATTCATTATATTTAAATTCTCCAGAATCTTCTTCTGGTACTATTATTTTCGGTGGTATTGATCATGCTAAATATTCTGGTAGTTTAATTAGTGAACCATTAAGTGATCCAAACAATAGAGAATTGAGAATTCAATTAGGTTCAATCACCATTGAAGGTCAAGATGTTAATGTTGGTGTTGATGCTTTATTAGATTCAGGTACTACCATTACTTATTTCAGTCAAGATATTGCTGATTCTCTTGCTAATGTTGTTAATGCTCAACAAGTTACTGATGAAGATGGTGATACATATTATCAAGTTGATTGTAGTGCTAATGATGGATCACTGGTTTCATATTCTTTCTCCAATGGTGCTACTATTTCCGTTCCAATTTCTGAATTGATTCAACAACTCGATGATGATACTTGTGAATTCGCTATTGGTGTTAATGATGCTAATATCTTAGGTGATAACTTCTTAAGACATGCTTATATTGTTTATGATTTAGATGACAGTACTATTTCATTAGCTCAAGTTAAATATTCTTCTTCATCAAATATTACTCCAATTTCTTAAGGAATGTTTGTTCTAAATTACAGTTTACTATTAAAAAAAAAATTAAATATTGTTTAGTTCTTAAAATGAATATATAAATACGTTGATCGTACGCTAAAATGAAATTTTGTGTTAAATCAATTCGCTATTATTATGTCTAAATGCTGATATTTGGAATTGAGTGAGGGATTTCTTTCAACAACAAATAAAACCTTGTTTTGATCATTAAAAAAAAGAAATTAGCAATATAAATTCAATAAAAATATATACATATCCAAATTTATACTTTATCTTTCTTTTAGAAGTTTGATCATAGGTAATAAAATCAATATTGTAATAATTTTAAATTTTCTAAAACAAAATTCAAGCGGTAGCGTCTGTCAAAAAAAGAAATTTGAAAGTAAAAGTGTGGATTTTCGGAAATATTGGGCGACAAATCACAGAACAAAGAGCAAAGAGCAAAAAAGCGTTATTTTCGTATCCTGTATATTACTATATCAAATAATCCCTTTTTATTTAAAATCTTTGCTTTTTAATTCTTCCAATCCCAATTTTTTTAATTTTTTTATTTTTATACAACAGCAATTGGGAGAAGCAACGATTGTTTTCTCAGACCCAGATATTATTTTTTAATATTGCCAGGCCCTTTTAATGTGATCACTTGCCATGATCCATTTTATAAAATTATGAATATAAAATTCATAATTTTCACATCCAGAATATTCATCTGTAGTTTTGGATCTAATGCAAAATTGAAGAACGAAATAAAATTATTTAAGATATTGTTTTGTTCTTTGAAAGTTTGTTATTAGAGAACTAGATTACTCAAATGAAATTCACTTTTTGGTGTTTACATTGAATTAACAAAGATTATTGTGTTGTTGATTTAAAGTTCATTAAAAAGTTTAATTGTTTTGAAATACTGTTTACACAGACAGTATTTCATAACTTTAGAAAATGTGAATTGAAGAAAAGATCCTGTTTAGTTTGAGAGGATTAATTCTTAGTACAAACGAAGTCTAATTCTATTAGATATAACGACTTACTAATAATAATAGTCCCAAATAATGTGGAAACGGTTGTTGCTATTACTTCATGATATATAAAAAAAAGATTCAAACATTAAAATAAACATCAATATAGAATCAAGTTATTTAATTATGTCATATATATATAAATCGTTGCTCGTTTAAATGTTAAATTATTATTGTATAAGAATTCAGAATCAGTCGCTACACGAATATTCTTGTTATTAAATCGATGATGATTTTCAATATTTAGCATATATATTAATTGTTGTTGAAGACAATATTAGGAGAAGTTATATACACTACTGGGCTGCCAAAAATAAAATATGATCTATCACATTTGTTTTAAAGTACTATAAATATCCCCCAAATTTTTTTATACACATTTTTTTTTAAATTATATATTATTTTTATATTCAATCTATTCTAAAGATATGCATAAACCTAATTTTGATATTCAATTATTACTTCAATTATTAGAAGATCAACCGAATCAATTAATTGCAAAAATTATTAATTATTTACCTGGTCTGGTCCATAAATTATTTATACCTAATTTTAGAGAATTTATCAAGTTTGAAAAGGTATTTATTAGTAAGAGAAAATTTGAAAATCTTCAAAAAATTGATAATTTACCAATATTATGTGCTGATTTTATTCATTATAGACCAAACGAATATGATGATGAAATTGTTTTCGGTAATTTAAAACAATTATTTCAATTTGTTAATAGTTATAATATTATGCCAAAACAAATTAGGTTTGACGAAGGTACAGAATTTGAAATACGTGATTATGAAAATGAAGATATTTTACATGAATCTAAGCTATATTTTGAGACATTTTTTCCTGGTAATAAAATCTTGGACTATTGCAAGAAAAGAGATTTTAAAATTGGTGAATTAAAGATTTCAGGTAAACCTAGAAATTTACAAGAAATTGTAACTGTTCCGGATACTACAGAAACTTTATATTTAGTAAGTCATGATTATAATGAAACAAATTTAACAAATTTAAGCAACTTAAAATATTTGAATCTCAATTCGATTGATATTGATTTTATTTCAAAATTGCCGGATACTTTAGAAATATTAGATGTTGGAGATTTTTTTATTAATAGATCTGTTAAAAATGATGAGCAAATACCTTCTAATTTAAAATCATTAACAGTTTCTAATATTGTTTCATTCATGGAAACATTTTCAAAATATTTATGTCAAATTAAATCCTTAAAACATTTTAAATTTCATGGATATATAAAGTCGGTTGATGAAATAATCAGTTTTCCTTCTGGTTTAGAACGTCTTGAATTGGTAAGTGCTCCATTATCTAGATTCAATGGTTTAAGAAAATATAATTTGAAATCATTAATATTAAATATCCGAGATTTTCCTGATTATATTCCTGATGTGGAAGAATTTATATTTAGGAAAACTGATTTTGATGATTGGGTGGTTGATGATGATGACACTGACGATGAAAAGTTTATGTATCAACTTGATAAGTACCATTTACCTAATTCAATAAAAAGTTTGGAAATTGATTCAAATGAGATTCTTATTTCCAATAAATGGAAATTACCATCAAATTTAAGATACTTGAAATTAAAGAGTGTCAAGTTTGAAAATGGTTTAATGGGATTTGATTTACCAAATAATTTATATTCATTAAGTTTATTATATACAAATTTACTCAATTTAGATAATTATGAATTTCCTGAAAATTTATTAGATTTAGAAATTCAAGGTGATGATTTTCAATCGATCACGAATACAAATTTGGAATCCTTACCACATTTACGTAACATAAAGTTTCGTTTACAAAACAAAATAAATTATCTTAAAATTAATAGATGTCATATTGATATTATTAATAATCCTAATTATCATCTTTTAGATATAATGAGTAAATTTGAGTTATCTATGGATCCAAAATTTTCTTTTCCTTGAAATTCTGAAAAATGTTTTATATTATTTCTACATAAAGAATTAGGAAAAGTTGAATCTATTACTAATAAAAAATCAAATATACTTTATTTTAATTGCTATTTTATTAAATTTTTTAGAAATTTGATATCTTTTTGCTGTTTTTAATATTTTATTAATTTCTTAATCTTAATTGTTTAGTTGGTATATGTATATATCTATCAATTTTATATAAAAACTATATAATATTTATAAGCCCAATGTACAAAAAATATAACAACAGTTGGAAAACACTCGATTCCTTGAAATTGGGGAATTCACATATAGTGGAAGTTTGAGGAAAAGTTTAAAAAATAAACTTGAAAACTCTCAAGAGCAAACGGATTTTTTTTTTTGCCTGATATAACACTGTAAATTAAATTTCTATACGCTTTTTTATATAATTTTATATATCAACTATACAACCTTTAGATAAAACCGATATACAACATAATAACAGCTAGATAAAATAAAGTAATTTGGTGGAAGTTTAAGGAAAAGTTTAATTGAATAGAATTAAATTATAAAACTATTCGAGCGAAATAATTTTTTTGGTAGTTCCGAGTTAATTTTTAATGGCTATTTGGAAAAACACACAAAACAAAATAATTTATATTATCCGGAATTCTATTGATTTAGATATTGGAAAGATTTTATTAAATATAGTAATGACCACCATAACCATATTCTTTCTAAGAATCAATAGCCATTAAAGTTTTGAAATACTATAATTAAATCAAAAAACAAGAACTATATAAGAAGATGAATTTTCCAATTCAATTCAATTCAAATTTTTATTTCATCAATTCAAACTTGAATTAACAAAACTCAAACAAACTCAAACTCAAACTCAAACTCAATTATAATTATATTTTATTAAAAATGTCTGCTTCCAAACCAAAGGTATTATTAGTTTTATACGCAGGTGGTGAAACTGCTAAGAATGATCCAAGATTATTAGGAGCAGCAGAAAATGAATTAGGTATTAGAAAATTTATTGAAGATCATGGATATGAATTAATTACAACAACAGATAAAGAAGGACCAAATTCTGAATTTGATAAAAATTTATCAGATGTTGAAATTATTATTACAACTCCATTTTATCCAGCTTATGTTACAAAAGAAAGAATTGCTAAAG
>JAKTXL010000063.1:0-85493 GCA_030582535.1 Insectozyma bohioensis | reverse complement strand
GAGCTCCTTCACTTCCTCCCATTTTATCCATCCATGTACCACAATTAAATTGATTACCACCATGAGATAAACCAGTTTCCCAATCAATATTAATTTCAACATTAAAACCTTGTGAATCTAAATTTGATCCAGCATTGGATTCACGATATTTAATCTCTTTTGCATGACGTTGGAAAATTTCATATATAATTTCTCTTATAGAACTTTCATAACTAAAAGCTTTTGGGTCATCATATTTAATATCTCCATCATTTAATTTAATGGAAATCTTTTAACTTTTTAATCTAAAATTTCAATACCATTTGGTAACATATTCTTGAATAGCTTGTAAGAAAAACCATACTGAATCTCTTGTATTATATCTTGGATTCCCATCTGTATCTAATAAATTTGGTATTAAACCATGTTTTAAAGTTTTAACAAATCCTAAAATGTATAATTTTGCATCTTCAAATCTACCTGGTATAATTACCTCTAAAGGAAATAAAAACATCTCTACCTCATATAATGATTACTAAAATGTGTTAAACCTGTTGCTAAACATTGTGTCAGTTTATCCGGTAATAATGATGTATTATTAATATAACCACACATTTGATCTGATGTTAAAGCTAAACTTTGAACTTGTTGAATACCTTCATCCATTAATCTTAAAACTCTAAATCTTGCTGCTTGATAAGCAATACCAACAATTAAAGCAAAATAACATCGTCTTAAAAAGAATGGAATTTTTCTAATTTTATCAAATCTTGAACGTAAACAATCTTGAAATTGACCTAAATTTTTTGATCTATTTTTTTGATTAATGATTTATATGACATGACATGACATGATTTGATTTGATGTTGTTGTTTTAATTATTGTTTAATTCTGGTGTATATATTTTTTTATTTTTTTTTTTTTCAAAATCTGGGGAATTTTTGGAGAACATTTCGTAGTAATTTTTGGAGAACATTTCGTAGTAATTTTTGGAGATGATTTCGTAGTAATTTTTGGAGAACATTTCGTCTTCAGAAAAAAAAAAAAATAGTTTTTACAAAAAATAGTTTTTACAAAAAATGAATCCAAGGAAAATAAAAGACAAACATTATGATTATGAGTTTTATGATTAACTTCTCTTATCTTTTCTTATTTATTTATTTATTGTTTTGATGTGTATGTCTTTTTTAAAATCTGTCTATCTATCAGCCTGTATATAGAATTTTTTGCGTTATTTATAAACTTATACCAAGTATATATATATAGTTATATTTTATCCATACTAAACATCGAATATGAGAGAAATTACTTAGAAAATTATATAGTAAATAAATAAATAAAAATAAACATTCAAAATTCAACTATATATATTACTATTAATTATTAAATATTATTATTAATTACTACTTTTTTTTTATTTAAAATAAACTTGGACCACCACCACCTAAAGAATCACGAGGACCACCAGCTAAAGAATTACGTGGACTACCCATTGAATTACGACCATTACGACTTACTGAATTATTACGTACGGGAGTTCCACCAGGAGCACCAAAAAGATCACGAAGATGAGGATGTTTACCACCTGGATTACAAGTATCTGATACATCATCAGGACTAAACATATCATGAATATGAGGATGAGGTATATGATGTTTACCACCACCACTTGCACTAGTACCTCCACTACCAATACTTGTTGCACGAGAACCTCTTCTTAAACCTGAAGGTAAACCTTGACCAGAATCTTCTAAATTAACTTCACTATAAGGATCATCAAATCTTGCACCTGGTGGTACACCAATTTGTGAAGTTTGACCTGATTGTGCTTTACCAAATATAGGATGATGTTCACTTGGATACATACCACCATCATTTCCAGCAGTTGCTTTTTTACCACATGCCGTAGGCATACCAAATGGATTCATAAATGATTTTAATACAGCATGTTTACCAATTGCTGGAGCATCTAAATCATCACTACCAATTGGTGGAATACAATTTGTTTGTAATGGATTATCTTCTTCTAAAATTGGATCTTTAATTTCATATTCATCTTCAAATTTAGGCATATCTGAAGGAGTTTTTGAATCTATTGACATTGTTGGATTTGGTCCATATGCACTTGGTATAGTACCTTGAAATGGAGTTTGTTGAGATGGAGGTGATTTATTTGGTTGATAAGGAACTTCTGGAGTTGGACTAGCTGCAAAACTTTCAGTATCTGTATGTTCTTCAATTATTGGACCTTCTTTAGGTTCTGTATTAAATATAGAACAAGATTTTTCATCATCAACTATTAATCTAAATTTTTTATTAAATTTTTCAATTAAATTACCTGAAATATCTTTAATATTAATTGGAAATTTTAAATTTGATAATTTTTCATCATCTATATCAAACCATTCCCAATTAATTAATGCATTATCTAATCTACCATCAATATTTAATAAATTAACTAATGTTTGAATAGTACTAATTTCCGTAAAACTTATAATTAAAAATTGTTTATCACCTTTAAATAATTCAGATTGTTTTAATTTTAATTCATTTGTTGTTTGAAATATTTTATAACCTGATGAAGAAGGAAATATAGTTTCAAGATATTTTGTAACTAAAAAATGTGTTAATTCAAAATAACTTTGAAGTGTCATTGTTTTATAATGTAAATAAATATAAATGAAATGAGGAAATTAAGAATGAAATGAAATGAATTGATTTATATAAATATGGTTTATGTATGTATGAATTGATTGATTGATTGATCGATTGATTACTTGATTGATTGATTGATTCAATTGATAATTGAAATAAAAAGAATAATTTAATTTAATTTGATGGATGGGATTATATTATATATATTTGCTCTCCACATATAAAAAAAATATAATAAGAGAAAATAAATTATAATATGTCATCAGCATCCGCACTCGCCCTCCAAGGATTTAACACTCACCCTTAACCGTTTTATTTTATTTTATTTTATTACTGTAGAAGATAAAAGAACATGTACACAACAACAACAGCAACAGCAAGAAGAGGCAAAAATAATAAGCCAATTTCTTAGTCTTAGTGTTAGTCTTAGTGTTTTGACATCTCTAATCTCTACTTATTCAATTTAAATTTAAATTTAATGTCGCGGATCAAATTACGTCACTCTACAAATTAAATTACTTACATCTATAATATAATATAATATAATATATTAACAACAACTACCAGAATCAGAATACAATCTTAATAATTTATTTGGTCTGAATAAAATCTAATAAATATGTCAATATTTATATTTATATTTATATATATTTATACAATCTGTCAAACTAAAGATTACAAAAGAAAAGAAATCCATCTGATTATCTACTTCTTCGTTACTTGTCTATAATCTTTTAGTAAAGAGTTCACAACTCTTTCTATTCTACTTCTTCTTCTTCTGATAATCCTAAATGTGGTAAATGGTAAATTTATTTGGTATTAACTCCGGCACTGACTCTGCGGCCCCAACTAACTCCAATTCCAATTCCAATACTAAGAAAAAAAAAAAAGATTAATTAATTAGTACCAGCAAACAAAGAAATTGCTCCCAACCATAATACATAAATTTATGTATTAGATCTTTCCGTATGTTCCCTCCTCTCTATCACTTTTATACAAATCTCGTACTAGTACTATTATTAATACTATTTTGGAACATTGGATTGGAATTGGGGATGACGTAGTTAATAAATCATACATATTGAATAATAGCTAATCATTCATTCATTCATTCATTCACTTATTCACTTATTGATTTAATGTATAGTATATAAAAAATCAGATATACAAGAACCAAAAGAGAATTTTAATTTTAATTTTAATTTTAACTCTTTCTTTATCCAACCAATCTTAAACGAACGAAACCAAAGTATCGTCGTATATGATTATATTTAAATTAACATATGTTCTTAAGAGGAGTAAAGTAAAGTAAAGTAAAATAAAGTAAACGTACCCCTTTAATATATTGTAGTAATAATAATTAATTGATTATTAGGTTTAATTTAGAATTGTCATGACAATAATCAATTTAAATTTCTAAAAAAGACAAAGAATTGAATTGATTTACCAAATTGGATATATGCAAAAGGTTAAGTTAAATTAGAAGGTTCAAAACTAATATTTATCATAGTCAATTATAAACGTTCAATTGCAAAAAAAAAAACACTATTCTATGTTCAAAGTATTAGTATTAGTATTAGTATTAGCAGTAGTTGTAGTTGTTGTAGTATATGCAAGAAACTAAAAATATATTTTTTTTTTGCCAAACTATTAGTATATTACTCTGTTAGTTAGATAAGAATATATACAGAATACAATACTCTCCTATTTTTTTTTAAAGTTTTTAAAAGCTTCTTCTTATTATTCTTTGTTTGTAGTAGTAATAATAGTAGTAGTAAGTAAGAACTATAGTAAATATACTAAACATCACTTGACTATTAAAAAATATATTGAATGATAATTATTAATAATTATTATTATCATTTAATATCTAAAATCTTAATCTTAATCTGAATATCAGATACATACATACAGATAGATAAATAATGTGATATAAAAAAATTTAAACAATAGAAGAACAAAGGAAAGCAAAACTCGAAAAAAATAAAATAAAATACTGAATAAAGTAAATATTTTGAATATTTGTCTATCATTTAAAATATTAAAAATTCGGTTAAAATCTCTCTCCACTAAATGAACGAGCAATAGTAATAAAGAATAATACTATATCATTCATAACATAGTAATACGGTGTGTATCATTCATTGTAGAAAAACTAAATTAAATTAAATTTAATTAAAAATACTAAATAATAAAAATTATATGACTAATTGAAATTAAAATCAAAATTAAAATCACCGTTGGAACAAAGAGCAAAAAAAATTAATAATGCAAAAATGCAAAAATGCAAAAAAATATAATAAATAATTTTAATTTAAGAAAATAATTTAATTTTATATATAAATTATAGGATTTATCTTCAATTTACTACTCTATACAAGAAGAACAATAGCAATAACGACCAACTACTTAAGATTTACATTTGATATATAATATAATATAATAAATATTATTTTCTATAAGAAAAGAAAAGAAAAGAAAATTAATATTTTTTAGTTCTAGTTGTACTTTAATTTAATTTAATCTAATTGAAATTTGTAATTAGAATTAGAATTAGAACAGAACAGTAGAAAAAAAAGAACAACTTTTTTTGCTTAGAAAAAATTTCCAACAACTTTTACTTTTTATTTTTTATTTTTTTCTACTTTGTCTTGTAATAAAAAAACAAGACAACAAAATTTTATAAAATCTTTTACTTTTCTTTCAACTTTCAACTTTCAACACTTTTATAACCAATCATCAACCCACTAACACATACTTATCTTGTATTAATTTCATAATTCATTTCATATTTATTTTCAATTCATTTTCATTTTCATTTCATTACTTTGATTTTGTTTTATCTTCCCATTTCATTTCCAACAACAACAACTTCATTTAAAGTCGTTCCTCACCACCACCCAATTTAAATTTAAACAAACAAACAGAAAAAATTTATTTTAATTTAATTTAATTTATTAACAACCCCTCCCCCCCTCCTTTTTTATTCATAAATCATCATCTTCCTTTTTTTTTATTATTACTTTCATATCTATCTTCATAACTTCAATAAATGACTACAACTGTTCCTTTAATTTATTCATTTCCTGAATTTTTAGGTGTTGCTGATGCAGTTGCTGATCATGTTATATCTGCTCAAAATCAAACTTTATATAATACAACTGATTTAAAACAAATTGAATTGATTAAAAAAGGTCAAATAAATAGACCTACATTAACTAAAACAAATTCAAATTTACTGGTTTTAAATTCTCAAATTAATACTCCAAGTCATAGTCCATCAAATTCAACAAGTAATATAAATAGTAATAGTAATAGTAATAATAATAGTAGTAGTAATAGTAATGGTAATAGTTCAACAAATCTAAATAATGCAGCAAATAATGGTATAAAACCTAAAAAAGAAAAAAAAATAAATAAAAAACAAGAAGTTAGATTTAAAATTGCAATATCTGGTGGTTCATTAGTTAAAATTTTACATCAAGGTTTATTACCAAGACAAGAATATATTGAATGGGATAAATGGGATATTTATTGTGCTGATGAAAGATTAGTACCATTTGATTCCCCAGATTCAAATTATGGTCAAGCTAAAAAAGAATTATTTGATTTAATTAAAGGTGATAAAAAACCAAATATTTATCATATAGATGAACTGTTAATTGATGATCCTCAAGAATGTGCTTATGATTATGAAAAACAATTGGTTGTAAGTTTTGCAAAAAAAGATTCTGTTAAATTACCAATGTTTGATTTATTATTATTAGGTTGTGCACCAGATGGTCATATAGCTTCATTATTTCCAAATTTTGGTGAACAATTACGAGAAAAATTTGCTTGGTGTTTATCTGTTATAGATGCTCCAAGTGGTCCAAAAAATAGAATTACTTTAAGTATACCTGTTATATGTCATTCTGCAAGAGTTACATTTGTTGTTGAAGGATTAACTAAAGCTCCAATTATTAAAACTATTATGGAAAGACCGGAAAAAGGTTTACCAAGTTCTATAGTTAATGAAGGTGCTGCTGGTAAAGTAACATGGTTTGTTGATGATGATGCATTAAATGATTTATATGATATAACTAAAAAAAAGTATAAATTCTTATCAATTGAAGAACCAAAATAAGAAAGAAAATAAGAGAGAATCAAAAAAAAAAGAAAAAGTAAAAAGAAAATAAGAATAAATTATCATCATATCATATCATTATCATTATCAAAAAGAAAAAAGAACTAATCTTGCATTTAAATGTTTTTAATTTTTTTTTTTTAAATTGATATATATTCTATATATATATATATATAAGTATATATATTGATTTTATGTAGGTTAAATATAATTTTATTTATTATTATTCAATATCTTTTATAATATATTTTGAAGGAGCTCTTGAAGCCCATTCAGTCCAACTACCATCATAAACTTTAACAGGTAAATTAGATTTTAAAATATTTTCAATTACAAATTTTAATATAACAGCAGTTACACCAGTACCACACATTACAATAATACCATTTTTATATTTTTCATAATTAAATACATCAATATTTAAATCTTTTAAAATTTGAATAATTTCATCTTTTGATTTAAATTGATTATCATCACCTAAAAGTTTATTAAAAGGTAAATTAATTGAATTTGGTACATGACCAGAACTTAAACCAGGTCTAGGTTCTGGAGATTTCCCAGTAAATCGATCATTTGATCTAGCATCTAATAATAAATAATCATTAATTTGATTTGTTTCTAATAATGATAATAATTGATCATAAGTAATTACTTGATTATTAAAATTAGATTGAAATTCATCATTTGAAATAGATTCATAATCATTACCTTGCTCTACTTCTTCAATTCCATCTATAATTCTATCATCTATTGGATATTCAAATTGTTTATAAATTAAATAATTATCTAATAAATAAACTTTTGGATGACCAAATAATGAAAAAGTCCAAGCAGTTCTAGGACTTGAAAAAATTCCTTGTTTATCATAAATAACCAAAATATCATTTTTAGAAATACCTAATTTTTTAAAAGCTTCATTCATTTTTTTAGGTGATGGTAACATATGAGGATATTTTGATTCACCAATATATTTATCTAATTCAAAAAATTTTGAATTTGGTATTCTTTCTTTTGAAAATTCTTCTAATGCATTACGTGAAGAATTTGGCATGAACCATGTTGAATCAATTGGTATTACTCTTGATTTCGTTGTTAATAATGATCGATATGCCGTTGGTGTGATTATTGATAATAAAGATTTCGTCATTATTTGATTGTAATGTGTAATATGCGTGGTTTGAAGTAAAAAAAGAGACGTAATATAATAGAAGAAAAATATTTATCGTTTTCGGTGTTTTTACTCCAGATATCGCATTATATTTTATTCGCACTTTCACCCCCTTAATAAATCTAATGTACGTATATATATATATTAATTCTATTTCATTGAATTTGAATATCTTGAAGTATCCATCTTCATAAATTCTCTTAATGCCATGGTAGCATAAGAACTAACACCCAATTGCATAGTTAAAATAACAGCCAATTTATCACCATCTTGTTCATCTTCTTCAATAATTTTAGATAATTCTAAACCTTTTTTCTTACCTTCTAAAATTTCAAAATCTGTTCTTACTAAAGGTTTTGAATTACCATTTTCTAAATTTTTATATTTAATTAATTTATATGATAAATTTCCAGGTTTTGTTATAATTTTTCTATATGTACCAGTTAATGAAAAAGTTTTATCTTTTCTAAACATTTTAAATGGATCTAATTGATCTTTTGACATTATTTCAATATATATTTTTTTTAATTCTTCATTTTTTGGATATTCAATTTTAAATCCTGGACTTGGTAATACTATATCAAATATTGTATATTTACCATTTATTATATCTTCTTTAGTTAATGCTTTAACTTTATATTGATCTTGAACTAATACATCTTCTTCAAAATCAGATTCATCTTCTTCATCTTTTTCCTTTTCTGACTCTTCAGATAATACTAAATCACCTTCTTGTAATTCCATTCCAAATAATTCTATTCTTTTAGATGCTACTAAATTCCAAACATATGATTGATAAGCATGACCATACATCATTCTTAAATTTTTAGGAATTGACATGACAGCTTTTAAATAAGATTCATTACTATATGAACCATCATCTAATTTTGATTCATTACTTAAAGTTTTTAATATAGAAGTTTCAGCAACAAAATGTTTTGGAAATTTTTCCAATGTTTTTTTTGGATTTCTTGTTTCTTTCCAAATTTTTCTTGCTTCTATACTAGTTGGTGAACATAATTCTTGTTCTGATAATAATAATTCACATAATTTTTTCCAATCTTCTAATAATACATATTTACCTAATTCATGAGTTGATACAGAAAATGATCCAAATCTTTGCATACCAAAATAATTTATAAAACCTTTTTCTTTTAAATTAATAAAACATTCATCAATTATTTCATTTATATTCCCTTCCCCATTTGATTGAACATCTCTTAATGTAATTATAAATTCATTACCTGATAAATCTCCTAATTTTAATGGATAATCTTCATATTTAAATCCACCTAAAATAAAATTATTATTTTTACTTTTATTTAATTGATTTAATCTAATTAATTTACCTTTTGATAAACTAAATCTTTGAGTAGTTATACCTCTACGATCTTTAGTACCTGCATAACCTAACATTTTATAATTAATTCTTAATAATTTTGAAATTTGATTTGAAATTTCCATAGTTTCTCTATTTTGTTTAAATAATGTAAAATGTAAAAAAGGTTTATATTTCCCACATCCAAAATTTATTATACCATTATCATCAATAAAATTTAAATTTTCTTGAGGTTTTCTACGTGATTTATTATTTGAATTTGAAATTTTAAAAGTATTTTCTTGTGTTGTTGAAGTTTCTAATTTATTTTCATAAATTTTACGAATTAATTGATGTAATTTAGTTCTTAATTCTTTATCTTCAAATTTTGTATCAGTTTCAAATTCATTTATTTGATCATTATTATTATTTAATAAAGTTTCAATTTTATTAATTTCTTCAAAATTTAAAAATTTTAATAATTCTTCTTTATCTTCTTGTTTTAATTCATTTCTTTTTTTAATAATTTCTTCTTTTTCTTCATCTTTTAAATTTTTAAATTCTTCTCGATCTTTAGCTCTTTGTTCTAATCTTTTTTCACGATTTGTTTTCCCTGTATCTATTCCATCATCAATTAAATGTAATACTTGACCATTTGGTTCAATTTCATTAACTTGAAAATCAGAATATAATGTTTTTAAAATACCTTGAAATCCAAGATTTGATGAATTTATAAATTGTGTTATACCAACATCTGTTTCTAATATACCTTGAGGTTTTAATTTTTTAATTGTTGGAAGTATTGATGATTCTTCATTACTTATTGTTCTTTTTAAAGTTTCTGTCATTCTTTTAATTATTGTATGACGAAAATATCTTAACATTAACTGATGAGATAGGTAGGATTGAAAAATTTCTTGATAATTTTTTTTTTAGTTTTCTTGGTGGTCCTGTATACATCAAAAAAGATGAGCTGCTACTTAATATAAATTGTAATTAATAACTGCAAAAAAACTTTTTTTTTTTTTTTTTTTTTTGGTTATACAAATTATCAAAAAGGTTTATGTTTATATATTGCTAATAATATAAAGCTAATCATGCTAAAATCAATAATTCATTCAGAATCTAGGTTGATTGATAATGGATCAAATGGAAATGCTTCTCAATATACAACTACAACAACTACAAGTTCTAAAAAATCAAGTAGATTACCATCCATAACATTTTCAAAAACAACAACTAATAATAATAATAATAATAATAATAGTAATAATAATAATAATAATAATGTTAGTGAAAATAATCGTTATTCTACAATTATGGGTACATCTTTACAATCACGTCGATCTAATTTTTTAAAAGTATGTTCTTGGCCATTCACAAGAATTGAATGTTTAGGTACCAATAATAATGAACATCATCATGATCATGATAATTCAACTGCTTCTTCAACTTTATTATCTTCATCATTCAATAATAAATATTATGAACCAACTAATCCTAATAATAATTCCAATAATAATAAAAATAATACAATATCATCTAATCAACGTAAGAAATTACAACCTTTAATTGATAATCATCCATCATTAGATAATATTCGTCATAACAATAAAAACATTCCAAACAATAATTCAAATAACAATAAGGTTAATATACTCACACGTACTAAAAATAATCATAGTTTAAATATGGAAAGAAGATGTATAGTAATATCAAATATAAATTCAACAATGGGAATATCATCAATTATACAACAAGTATGTGGAGGACCATTAGAAAAAATTTTAAAACCAAACACCAATAATTCAAATAAAATTGAAATTTATTTTATATTTCCAGAAGATGCAAGAAAATTTTATATATATGGGAAATCAACAGGTTTATTAATGTGTAATGGTATAAAATTAAGAGTTGAATGGAATGAAGAAAATATAGAAAATTATGAAATTTTAAATAAAAATTTATTAAATGATATTATAAATAATGGATGTCGTAGATGTTTAATAATATCAAAAATTATTAATCAAAAAAGAATTAGAAATGGTGATAAAATGTTTTATCCAGAACCTGATATTCATTATCTGTCAGAATTAAATATTCAAAATATTAAAAAAGATTTTGAAAAATTTGGTAATATATTAGATATTGGTTCTGTTATTTCAAGAAAATTATGTTTTAGTATATTTTATTCGGATATAAAATTTGCAATTTTAGCTAAATCAAATTTCGAATTTATTGGTAGTGAATTAAATTTAAAATATAAAGATTGGGCTATTTGGTATGGTAAAGATATAACTGATCGTGCTTGTTTTGTATTATAAGGTAGCGGAAGCAGGGCATTTATTTTTTTATTTTTTATTTTTTATTAATTACAATTATTATTATTTTTCTCAAAATTGTTTGCGTGTTCTCTTACAATCATCATTGATAAAAAGATATATATATATATATATTAATTCTATACAACTAATTAATTCATGTAGATTCTTTAATGTAGAAGATGTGCGGTGTATTTCATGGAAAACTTTTCGTAGACGCAATGATAAGATTCTTACCTACATGTAAAAAAACCTTCTGTAATTTATTCGATTCATTTGTATTCAATTTGGTCTTTGTTTATAATTCAAATTATGTCATTATAAGTTGAATATAAATAGGTATTGAAGAAATGAAAAAGAAAAAATAAACCAATTGTCTCAATCAGTCGTATTCATCTTTTTTCATTTGTATTTATTTGATTCTTCAGATTCACCATTTTTCCATTCTTTGAATTTTTTTGTATTGCCACTATGATTAAGGTAAAAAAGGCAAAAACTATAAATACATAAAATTGTACTTTGCCTTTAAGGATGATAGATGCTATACATAATAATGACATAATTACCATTACGACTTTATTTATAATTGCAGCCATGTTTGTTTGATCTTTTCGATTGTTGTAAACCCTTTGCTGTTAATTTTTTTTGCCGTTTAATTTCCGTTTGAGATTTTAAATTTGATTTTGTGAAGTACCTTTTTTTTTTTTTTTTTTTTTTTTTTTTTTTTTTTTTTTTTTTTTTTTTTTTTTTTTTTTTTTTTTTTTTTTTTTTTTTTTTTTTTTTTTTTTTTTTTTTTCTGCTGCCATTTTATTTTATTTTATTTTATTTTGTACTGTGGATCTTACATTTACTATTTATAGATAAAATGTAAACAATAGTAATCAATTTGATTTTATGTCTTTAATTGATAGAAAATTTAAATTTCCCTTTTTTTTTCCTTTTTATTTATTTGTAATTACCAGACAGTTATAGTTAGACGATTATCTGAAACTTATTTATTCAATTACAATATACAACTGTTTTCAATTCAAAGTTTAAAAAAAAAATCAAAGAAAAAAATATAATATTATGTCTCATAGAACTCCATTACGATCAAGATCGTCATTGGGTAATCCATCATCCACTACATCTTCATCCACATCTTCATTAATGTCTACCCCATCAAGATCTTCATCATATAAAACAACATCATCATTTAGACCACCTTCAAGACCAACTACTATACGATCATCATCACCTATTCAACCAAGATCAAGACCAAACTCATCATTAGGATTGAGTCGACCAACAACTCCAAGTTTTATAACTAAACAAGAACCTTATACAGGTACTATAACAGTATCAATTAGACCAAATCCTCATACTATAACAGATAATAAAAATTGGTTAATTAATGAATATGAAAATACCATTACTAATATTTTAGATTCAACTACTTTTCAATTTGATAATGTTTTTCAAAGTGATTTAAAATTAACTAATTTACAAGTTTATAAAAATTCTTGTTATCCAATTGTAGAAAAATTTTTAAATGAAGGTTATAATGGAACTGTATTTGCTTATGGTATGACAGGTTCTGGTAAAACTTTTTCAATGAAAGGTAATGAATATGATCCAGGATTTGTTGAATTAGCAATAAATGATATTTTTAATAAAATTGAAACTTCAAATAATAAATATACTATAAATATATCATATCTTGAAATTTATAATGAAAAAATTATTGATTTATTAAATACTAATTGTTTAGGAGATTTAAAAATTAGAGATGATTTAGATTTTGGTATTAAAGTAATGGGATTAAGTTCACCAATAATTACATCAAAACAACAATTTTTACAATTAATTAAAAAAGGTGATTTAAATAGAAAAACAAGTACAACTGATTTTAATATAAGATCTTCAAGATCTCATTCAATTTTACAAATTAAATTACAATCAATTGATTTAAATAAAAATATTGAATTAAAATCAACTTTATCATTATGTGATTTAGCAGGTTCAGAAAGAGCAGCATCAAGTTTAGAAAGAAGAAAAGAAGGTTCTTATATAAATAAATCTTTATTAGCTTTATCTAATGTTATAAATAAATTATCTTCAAGTTCAATTGAACATATACCTTATAGAGATTCAAAATTAACAAGATTATTACAACCTGCATTAAGTGGAAGTTCTTTAGTACTGATATTATGTACTATTCATATGGGTTCACATCAAACTCAACAATTTGTTTCTGAAACTTATAAAACTTTAAGATTTGCTGCTAGAGCAAAAGATATAGTTATGAATGTTGAAAAAAATAATGTTAGAAATATTGGAGGAGATATTGAAAATAATAAAATAATACAAGATTTAAATAATATAATAGAACAACAAAAATTAGAAATATTACAATTAAAACAAACAAATTCATCACCTATAAATAATAATAATACAGAATTAGAAGTTGAAAATAAAATTTTAAATGAAAAATTAGATCATTTTACAAGATTAACAGATTTACAAAAAACAGAAACTATAATAATTAAAAATGATGTATTAAATGATATTTTAGGTAGTGGGATTGATAATCTGCAAATATTAATGCATAATATAGAAGATTTTTATAAAAGAATTCAATATGAACAAGAAGAATATAAATTATATATTAATCAATTGGAAAATCAATTGAAAACAATATATAAAAATAATAATAATGGTACAACAAATAATAATCAAGATAATTCATTAATGGAAGTATTAAAAGAACAAGAAGATGAAATTTTACAATTAAAAGAACAATTAAGAGATAAAGATCAAATTATTCGTTCATTATCTAAAACTACAAAATTAAGAAGATTAGTTGATAATAATAATCAATCAAATATTGAACATGAATATAAAAGACCAACTGTTTTGAAAGATAAAGAAAATACAAGTTTTGATAATTCCAATGATTTAAAAGAATTTAAAATTAGTCCAAAGAAACCTAAAGCAAATTTTGATTTAATTCAAACTATGTATATTGATAATGATTTTTAGAAATATGATAATAAGTAATAAGTAATAAGTAATAAGTAATAAGTAATGGAATAATAATACGTAATAATAAGTAATGTCGATGTAATAATAATATATAATTAATAAATGTAAGATCTAAATATATAATTTGTGTAATTGTAATTGATCTGTTTTGGTATTGTATTATATTGTATTGTATTGTTTAAGCCGTATGCTCGTGGGGAGAGTGTTTTTGCAATATTTTTTTCTTATCTCGAAAGGGAAGAAAATCCAAGAATCAGAATCAGACAATGAAGCGATAACGGAAAAAAACAACTAAAGAAAAAAAGTTAAGATTAAGCAACAAACCACATTTTCAAACTAAATTAATTTACTAACCATAACTATTATATATATTAATAATCAACTCATTAACCACAACTTCAACTTCAACATCCATTTTTTAGAATTTTATATTTCCTTAAAAAAAGCTTAAATTATTAGAATAGAATACAACATCATATATATTATACTAGATTTTTTTACAACTTCACTCCTCCTTTTTTTTTTTCCCCTTTTCTTATGTTTAAAAAATACAGATCAAATTCAACAACTAATCAATCTTCAAATAGACGTGAATCAACAAGTACTAGTAATAACAGACTAAGGAGATTTAGTCAACCTAATCCATCATCAAGTAATACCAACCCCAACACTAGTAATGATTTTAAGAAATTTAATTATGAAATATTACATACTTCAAAATCTAATAATAGTCAAGTTGTAAGTGATGGTGAAGATACAATGTCACCATTAACATCTGCTATACATAATGAACAACATGCCGAAGAAAGTGATGAAGGAGATGACCAATCAATGGCATTATCTGAAACTAATACTTTATTTATGGATAGAAAACAACGATTAGAATTACAAAATTCTTATATTGATAATTTTACATTATATTTTCCATTTGTTTTACGACAAATGAGAATGATTGAACAAAGAAGACAAGAATCAGGAACTTCTTCATCAACTGAACAATCCAATATAAATTCAAGAAATCATCATAATAATAATTATCATTATAATTCTGATGATGATGATATATCTACAATATTTGATGAGACGCGTATACCAAGTGAACAATATGCAATTAATAATTTAAAAATTTTAAATAAATCAATTACAACATTTAATTTTAAAAGAAATTTTATATTAGTTAATGGAATGTTAAAACAAAATATGTATATATTTCCAAGTGAAGAATCTTTTGAATTATTTAAACAATTAAGAAATAATATTAAAAAAGATCGTAAAAATTCAATAATTTTATATGATTATCAAGGTAATATAAAAAAAATTTCAACAACAACTAAAAAAGAAGAAATTAATTCAAAAGAAGGTATAATAGATGAAAGATCTCATATAATTCCATTAGATTATAAAATTAAAGGTTTAGGTTTACCAATTTTAAAAATGCAAATACCATTTATGTCAAGTTTTAAAAAAAATTCACCAATAATTATATTTAAAAAATATATTGAAATTCCATCAACTCCAAATTTAACATCAATTGAAGAAATTGAATTTGAAACTTTTTCATTATGTTTAGTTTATTCAAAATATTTACAAAAATATCGTAGATTTATATTTGAATTTAATTTTCCAAATCATCAATCTTTTAAAATAATTATGTTTCAAAGTAATTTTAGACCATTTGCTGATTTCATATATAAAAATACAAGATTTAGAGTTATTGGACCATCGGTTGTTTCAGGAATTATATCACCTTATAATCCTCATATGAGATTATTAATTATAGATGAAAATCAACCTTCTTTATGTGATGATATAATAAATAAAAAATCAACTTCTTTATTATCAAGAAGAAAATCAAATGATTTACAAGATGGTAAAAATTATATAAAATTTAATTTAAATGATTTTTCAACTTATATAAATCCAATACCAAATAGTAAATTTGCTATAAATGATAATGATTATTCAACTACTAAAAATGGTTTTATATCAAATAATTTACCTCCATTTGGATGTTTTAAAGATTCTATATTATATTCAAATAATCAAAATATTATACCTAAAAAATATAATGAAGTTGGTAAAATTGAAATTTATCAAGATAATAATAATGAATCAAGTAATAATAATAATAATAATAATAATAATTTAGGTGATTTAACAAGTACTTTATCTGTTGATATTGATTCAATTGTTTTATGTTGTATATTGGCTACTTTAAGAGAAGTTTCAATTCGAAATTCAGGTAAAACTAATCCTGCTGGTGGGTTTGGTTCAAATGGGTTAGTTGGTAGAATGGCTATTGCAAATGCTATTAGTATGAATTAATGATAAATTTAATTTTTTTTTTTTTCTTTTTTAGATTTTGTTTTTTTTTTTTTGCAACCAAGAGAGAAAAATAAAAATATATATACAATTTTTTTTTCTTAATTTCATTTCGTTCGTATATTTTGTATTTATTTATTTATTTTTGCTTTTTATTGATTTTTTTTTTTTATTTTTAATGATTGCCATTGCTATATGTACATGGTTCCATTAGTTATATATACTACAAATTTTTTTTTTTTGTTGGTGGTTACTTAATAACCTGGTGATCTTGATCTTTCTCTTCTTGCTGGAGATCTTGATGGGGATCTACTGTATCTACCTCTTTCTTCACTTCTACCACCATCTCTTTCATATCTGTCACCACCTCTTTCACCACTACCTGAAGATCTATCATAACCACGATCATAACCACGATCATTACTTCTGAAATCTCCATATCCACCTCTACCACCTCTTGAATATCCACCACCTCTACTATAACCACCTCTTCCACCACCATATCCACCTCTATCATTTCTATATCCACCATCTCTTTGACCACCGTATCCACCACGGTTATAGCCACCACCGTATCCACCATCTCTTCCACCGTATCCACCACCACGGCCATATGAACCACCACCGTAGCCACCACCATATCCACCACCTCTACCACCACCGTAGCCACCACTATTACCATATCCATATCCACCTCTACCTCTGAAACCGCCTCTATTTGATCTAACAACATATGGATCGGATCTAGCTACTTGAACAACTAAACCATCTTTAATAGTATATGGAAATGATTTACCATCTAATTCTAATGCACGTTCACAACTTTCAGCATCTTTATATTCAACAAAAGCATATTTTTCTCCATCATCTGTTCTTGGAGGAGGAATATCTAATCTTACTAAATTACCATATCTTTAAAAAATTTTGTGTTAGTTGATAAATAATTCTATTAAGTTGTCGTTGTAGTTGTTTCATAAATTTTTCAGTTGTTATTTATTTCTATTTCTGGAATATATATTAATATTTGAATTCAAAAACACAATCATTTAAAAAAAAAAAAAAAAGAAAAAAAAAAAGAAGGAATGATATTGAAATATAGGAGGATATTGAATAAAAAAGGAGGATATTGAGGATTGAAATAAAAAGATGATAAAAAATTGCCTTTGGATTTTGACTGGATAAAAATGACAAGGACTAAGGAATGAATATTTTGAAGGAAGGAAGGAAAATTGAATGAAACTGAACTCTCTCGGAACCTTTTTCAGGAAACCCTAGAAATTCGTTATTGTTTGAGAAGAATGAAGAAGTATTAGAAAGATGATTGATTGTATTGATTGATTTCAGAAATTGAAAACAATAAAACACACACATAAAAAAAATATAATAAAAAAACCCCAACTTGTTTTAAATATAATTTATACATACTTTTCAAAATCTGGAGCTAAATCAGCTGCTTTGGATTCTCTTGAAAACCCAGTAACATATAATGTATTTTTTGGCATTCTCAATAATATATATAATAATTGATGAAACTTTGTTTTAACGTTGGACTCAATATTATTTTTTTTTTTTGTTCGACTTTTTTTCTAATTTCAAAATCAAGAAAAAAAAATATATAAAACTTGTGGAGTTTTACACGACGTGGCTTGTGATTCGGTGCACTACCATTCACGTGATTTCAATTTCGTATTTTTTGATTTTTCGACATTGATTTAAATTTTGTGTAATTAAACCCAACATTTATTTTTGTTGAGATATTCCTGTATATAGAACAAGTCATTAAAAAAAATATTTTTTTAATTTTTTTTTTTTTTATTGTTTTTGCAATCAATTCAATTATTACTTAAAAGGGGTTCTTTTCTTTTCTTTCTCTCTTTGCTTTCTTTCTTGTCTTTAAAGATGAATGATGAACAAAATCAAATGAATGATGGATAATTATTTTTAGTAGAAACGTTCTCTTTTAGGTTTCTGAATTAATTAAGTTAATTCTTATTGTTTATTGGTACCGGTATCCGAAATTCATAAAAGATTAGAGTGTGTTACGTGTTTATGTTAATTATGTAAAGTTGCAAAAATGAAATTACTAAACTAAATTAATGATGGGTTCATTGCTTTCAATTGTTGAACTAATAGAACCTTCTGTGTCTCATATTATAATAACTAAATTATTTAGATTTAAATTAGTTAATTTTAAATAGAATGATTTTTTTATTAAAACGTTTTAGTTAGTGATCTACTCTATTATATTTGTTTATTAACAAGCTGTTAAATTAAATTATAACTTGGTTAATTCTTAACTTTACACAATTATCCTTCTATGTTTCAACATCACTTTATCTAAACTCTGTTTTTTTGTTGGCGAACTTTAAATTTAACAAAACGACAAGAGGTTGACGCCTTATATTAACTATTTGGTTAATAAGTTCGGTTTTAAGATTATCTTTGAGTAAAAATTCCTTTTAGTCGATCGTACAACTTAATGTAATGTAAACAGTACATATACAACAAAGAGAAACGTAAAGAATAAAATTGTTACATGATATTCAAACCCTTTTATAGATCAATATATAATAAATAATTCTCTACCAATTCAATTTGAAAAATCGAAGAAAAACTCAGAAATGAAATTCCTTTTCCTTTCGATTGTTAATTAAATTGAAACATCGTTATTTCTTAATCCTTAAACTTAAATTATTAATTACAATAAAGATTCAAAGATTTATGATTTAAATAATAAAAACTTTTTAATACGGATAAAAATAAAATTAAAAATAAAAATTAAAATTAAAAATAAAATTTTTTTTTTTTTTTTTTTCTCTCTTAGTTTTTTGTCTAGCACCACCAACACAACACACAACACAACACCAACCACCTCTGAATTTTTTTATATTTTTTTTTTTTTTTCTTATTAATTTTAATATTTTCAACTAGACAACCAAAAAGAACAACAATACAACTACAACTGAACATTAGAGAATAAGTTAATTAGAAATCAACTGAAATCATCATAAATAAAATTTTTATATTTTCAACAACTTTTCTTTTTTTTTTCCATCCTTTTTTTGACTAATTAATTCAATTAAAACATCTCTTGGATTAATAATTATAACAATTTTTCATTAATACTCCCATAATTATTCATTTTTCATATTGTATTTATTAGATATCCAATTTCATAAATTAATCATATAATAGATTTAGATATAGATCATATATCTATACTATACTATATATTCAATATGACATCTTCAATAATTAATGATGGTAAAACAATTAATCATCTATTAGACAATAATAATTCAAATAATTCAAATAATAATAGCAACAACAATAATAATAATAACTTTTTAAATAATGAACATGATATATTAGATGAATTTTTAGATCAAAGAGTTTATGATTCTTTAGGAACAAATACCCCAATAAATAATGGAATTAAACCAGAAAATAATAATCAAGATATTTTATTAGATTCATTATACGCCATAGCTAATGAAGATATTACTCATAATTTAAATAACGATGATATCAATAACAATAATAATAATAATAATAATAATAATAATAATAATAATAATAATAATAATAATAATAACAACAAATCATATCAACATTTAAATTCAAATAATTTCAGTAATCAAGTATCTCCTGATAATGATGATTATCTTTATTTAGATATTCCACAAGATTCAAACTTTTCCCATCTTCAACAACAACATCAACAACAAAATAATAATAATAATAACAATCATCATCAACATGATCAATATCTGCAACAACAACACCATCATCAAATCAAAAATGAAAACATTCAAAATAATCAAAATTCATTCATTAATTCTTCATTCAATAGTCCAAATTCTTTAGGATCTCCAGATAATTTAATAAATTTACCTTCAAATTCAAATGGTACATTATCAGATTTTGATTATGTTAGAGATGAATTAAGTAAATTAAAATTTGGTAGTCATTATATGAATGCTATACCTAAATCAATTGATGTACCAGATTCTTCATATTTAGATTTTTCACAAACTGCATTGAATAAATTGCCTTATAAAATGTCATTATCAAATTTACCATCATATTCTCGTGTTGAAACTCAAATTAAATGTAAAATAACTTTAAGTCCTGCTCCACGTCAAATGTTATTGTATATTCCTCAAGATTTAATATCTAAAAATAAATTTTGTTTAGCTGATCCTGTTGATACTTTAAGTCCAAGATTAAAAGAAAATTTATTATATTTAGATGCTTATGTATTAACTTCAGATATGAAAAAATCTTGTAATATATGTTCAAGATGTATTAAAAGAGAACAAAAAAGAGCTTCAAGAGGTAAAACTGGTGGTGAAAATATTGATGAATATAATTTAACTAATAAATCAAATGGTGCTGTTAAAAATAATCCAAGTAGTTGGGCTGATGAAAATATGATGAAAAAAGGTGTTATTTTTAATTGTAAAGAAATTGTTTCTTTCCCTTCACCAACTGGTTTAAATAATGAAGCAACTAAATCATTAGAATTATCAGCAAGAATAATATGTTATTGTAGACATCATAAAGAATCTGAAGGTTTTAAATTATTATTAGTTGTTAAAAATCATAAAAATGAAGTTGTTGCTAAACAAGTATCATCACCAATTATGATTATGGATAGAAAGAAAAATATTTCAATAACTAAAGATAATAGTCAATCAATGCCAAATTCTATTACTGGTTCATTAACTAATTTAGTTGGTTTAAATGGTCAAAGAAATAAATTATCAAATTCAGATTCAGAAAATGAAAGAAAATTATCACCAAATGATATGTTAAATCAATTATCACCAAATTCATTAGATGAATCAAATTCAGAAATTCAAACTAATACAGATATTGAAATAAATAGTACACGTGGAATAAAACGTAAGAAATTATCTACTGATGATTCATTTAATAATTCATCAAATCCAATGTATAATGGAAGTATTAATGGTTATTCTCCATTGAGTAATAGTGACACTAATACATCAGTTCATGCACAAAATAATTTTATGAAACCTCCTCCAACTGCTCCTTTCAATGGACTTTCACCTATTCAACAACAACATCAACAAAATAATAATAATAATAATTTACCTTCAATTCAAAGAATTATACCTGCTCAAGGACCAATAAGAGGTGGTATAGAAGTTACATTATTAGGTTTTAATTTCCGTCCAGGTTTACTGGTTAAATTTGGAGCTAATCAAGCATTGGCAACTCATTGTTGGTCAGATACAACTATTGTTACATATTTACCACCAGCTGCTATGCCTGGTCAAGTATTGGTTAGTTTTGAAAATAATGAAAATTTAATGTTAGGTGGACCACAACAACAACAAATTTTTACATATACTGATGATACTGATAGACAATTAATTGAATTGGCATTACAAATAGTTGGATTAAAAATGAATGGTAAATTAGAAGACGCTAAAAATATTGCTAAAAGAATTGTTGGTACTGATGCTAATTCAAGAGGAGGTTCTGCATCAAATACTCCACCAGCTACAACAACCAATACTAATACACATTCATCAAGTACTGCAACTGAATGGTTTGATAGTGCTCATAAATCTTTAGAACAATTAACTAGATCAAATTTATCTACTCAAGATATTTTAATTCATTTCTTATCATTAGTTGATTTACCAAATTGTCCAATTATAATACCAAATTGGCAATTGAGTAATAAACAAGGTCAATCATTATTACATTTAGCTACATTAAAAAATTATTCAAAATTAATTAGATTTTTAATAACGCATGGTTGTAAAATAGATTTACAAGATAATCAAGGTATAACACCATTATTTTTAGCATCTATGTGTGGTTATCGTGATTTAATTAAAGTATTTATTGAATGTAAATCAAATTGGAATTTGAAATTATCTAATGATAAATATTTAAAAGATTATTGTGATTTAAATGTTTTAGATATTTTTAATAATGTTAATGATGATTATATTCAACAAAATAATGTTTGTTATGATGAAGAATCTATTGAAGCAATTAAAAAGACATTATCATTAGATTCATTAAATTCAATGTTTGATATTAATTATGGACGTCATGTTTCAAAAATGGTACAAGAAGATGAACAATTATTACAAGAAACAGCAGATCATCATCAATTAAGTACAGATATAGCACAAGAAAATTCATCATGGGATGAAAATCATTCTTCTGAATTTGCTGATTCTGAATTTGAATCAGAAGATGATTATGAAGATGAAGAAGCAGATTATTGTGATGATGATTGTAGTGAACAACAACAAGAAGAAATAGAAAATAATGATGATAATGATGATGTTGAAACATGTTTATCAGATTCTACAGTAATTGAAGGAACATCATCAACTGCAACTACACCACCACAATCACCTGGTTTATGGCAAAAAGTTAAGAATGTATTTAATAATGAAGAAGATAGTGATGTATTACCAACTTATGATGATTTATTCCCATTTGGTCCATCATCATTATCAGCTAAACCAAAATCAGCTATTGAACAAACTTTAAATGCACCAAGTAATTCAACTACTGCTACTACATTACATGATACTGATGCTGATACTGATGCTGATGCTGGTGTTCAATCAGATTCTTCAGAAGATATGATTATAACATATATCAATCATCCAAGAAAAACAGTTGAAAATGATAAAATGTTATTTTTCTTTTGGATACCTGCATTAGTTGTTATATTAGGTTTATTCTTTATGATTTATGTTGTTGGTTATAAATTTGAACAAATTGATTTAATTAAAGATTTTATACGAGGAACACTTGGTAATATAATGGTTGGTGATGAAAGAATTGGTAAGGTTTTCAAAAATAATGTACAAGTATCTACATGATACTTTTTTTAATCTATTTATTTCAATTATTTTTTTATTTATTTAATTTTATTTTATTTTTAATATTTATCTAAACTTATTTTTTATATTATTTAGATTTTATTCTTTTTACGGGATTATTATTTTTATTTGCTTTTAATTAATATACATAATATAATTTAATTTTAACAAATTACTGCAAATCTGATATTAGAGCACAAAAAAAACTCTCAATTTCTTTTTCAAGATTTCAAATTTCAGCCATTTCTTTTGAATATAGTTGATATCATCATGTTATATTCTTGATATTAAAATATATTTCTTATAGCCTGTTCATTAATCTTTTGGTATTGATCTTACTTTCTTTTTATCTTGAAGGTCATCAAAAGAATCTGTTAGAAGGATCTATATTAGAAATCAAAATGACACAAAACCGTACCTCATCAAAAAAAAAAATTTTGAAAAAAAAAAAAATTTATTATCAATCGTATTATAAATAAACATCAATTGACATATTTATTTTTATTTTAATTTTTATTTAGATGGATTCAGATTCTCATATAGATAAGAAAGTTAAATTAGATACCATGTCTCAAGAAGAACAAAAACAAGAAATTTTTTCCACAGTTGGAGAACAAGCACAACATGTTGATGAAGTTAGACAAACAGGAGCAGAAGATGCGGAAGGACATCCAGTTCAAGAAGTTGAATCAATGTGTATGAATTGTCATAAAAATGGGATTACAAGAATGTTATTAACAAGAATTCCATATTTTAGAGAAATTATTATAATGTCATTTGAATGTCCACATTGTGGATTTAAAAATAGTGAAATTCAACCAGCTGCTCAAATTGCTGAAAAAGGTGCAAGATATGTATTTAAAGTTGAAAATAAAGAAGATTTTAATAGACAAATTGTTAAATCAGAAACGGCGACTGTTAGATTTACAGAATTAGATATTGAAATTCCACCAAAAAGAGGTCAATTAATTAATGTTGAAGGTATATTACAAGAAATGATTGAAGATTTAAAATCTGATCAACCTCAAAGAAAAGAAGTTCAATTTGAAGTTTATGAAAAAATTGAAGAAATTATTAAAAAAATTGAATCATTTATTAATTGTGATTCAAATACTTTACCATTAACTGTAACTGTTGATGATCCTGCAGGTAATTCATGGATTGAATATGTACCTGGTGAACCAAGTCATAAATGGGCAATGTATGAATATAATAGAACTGCTGAACAAAATGTATTTTTAGGTTTAATATCAGCTGATGATGTAGCTATACATAGACAAGAAGAATTAGCTAATAAAAAACAAGCAACTGATTCAAATGTTTCATCATCTTTAAATAATAAAGATACAAATCCTCATTCAACTGGATTTATTTCAGATGCAACAGAAATTGAAAATTTTGAAAATGAAGTTCAAACATTTTCAGCTACTTGTTCATCATGTTATAAACCTTGTGAAACTCATATGAAAACTGTTAATATACCACATTTTAAAGATGTTATATTAATGTCTACTGTATGTGATAATTGTGGTTATAAATCAAATGAAGTTAAAACTGGTGGTGCAATTCCTGATAAAGGTAAAAAAATAATATTAAAAGTAACTGATCCAGAAGATTTAAAAAGAGATATTTTAAAAAGTGAAAGTTGTGGATTAAATATACCTGAATTAAATTTAGATTTAACTCCAGGTACTTTAGGTGGTAGATTTACTACAATTGAAGGTTTATTAACTCAAGTTTTAGAAGAATTACATTCAAGAGTTTTTACACAAACTTCAGATTCAATGGATGAAGAAACTAAAACTAGATGGACTACTTTTTTTGCAAGATTACAAGATGCTATTGATGGTAAAATTGGTTTTACTATTGTTATGGAAGATCCTTTAGCTGCTTCTTATATTCAAAATGTTTATGCTCCTGATAATGATCCAAATATGATTATAGAAGAATTTGATAGAACTTTTGCTCAAAATGAAGATTTGGGTTTAAATGATATAAAAACTGATTAATTTAAGTTTTTTTTTTTAAATAGTTTATAATAAATAATAATAACGTATAATATGTTTAAAAAATATATTCTATAAAATGAAATGAAAAAAATAATGCTTTTTTTTTTATGTTTTTTTTTTTTTGGTTTTTATATCTTACTTATTCTTTTTCGTGGAGTCATTGGATTTCATTTCTCCCAATGCATTCTTCCATGATGAATCTTGTAATAATTCTTCAACTGTATCAAAATCAATTAATGAAACATTTCTACTACTTTCATGTTCACTAAATTCTTCTTCATTCATAAACGGAGATAAAGAAAAATCTTCTTCTGGTTGTTTACGATTAGATTTTGAACCAGGAATTTCTATAAATAATTTTGGTTGATTTTTTTTAGGTGGATTTTGTTGTGACATTTGTTGAATTGGTGAATTTGGATAATAAACTCCACTTGATAAACTATGATCTCCATAAATTATAGAATTACGATGTTCTGGTGTTTGATTACTATCTTCCAGAATTTTTCTTTCAATAATATTTGATTCTTCTTCATCACTAACAAATATTGCTGGTGGATTATTAATTAATAATTTATCATTTCTTAAATAACTATTTCTTTTTAATTCTGTATCAAATGAAATATTTGTATCTTGAATACCTAATTTTTTATCTTTTAAATATTTCCATCTACATGCATAAGCAGCAATAGTCTCATAAACTCTTTTAGTATTTAATCTTTTAACAACTTTTTGTAATAATAATCTTCTTTCTAAATAATCAATTAAATTAAAACATTTACCAGTATCAAAAGTTGTATATAATGGTAATTGTAAGATTATTCTAGTAAATGAGACACCTGGATCATCATTTATTTCCATAGTTAATAATGCTTCTTCAATAAACATTTCATAAACTTTTCTTCTTTCTCTAATTTTTGGAATATCCATTCGACTAACAGTTTTTTCAATTTCATCATAATTAACTGTAACATCATATGGATCATGAGGATTATTTCTTCTGATCCATTTCTTACATAATTCAGGAATTTCTAATGAACCAGTATAAAAATGAAATGATAATGCACCATCTAATGAATGTAATAATTTAGGTAATTCAATTGGTTTAATATATCCAGTACCTCTAGGATCAAATTTTTGCCAAATCTTTTTAAATTTTCTAATTTCTTCTCTTTGAATTAATTGACTATAGCTTGAACGACGATTAATATAATCAAAACTATCTAAAATTAATGAAATGAACATATTAAGGAAAATATACATTGAAATAATATTCCAAGCAATGAACAAAATATAAGCATATGGTTTATTACCACAATCATTATGATCTAAATTGGTTCCTGCTGTACAAAATGGTGCTGATAATGTATAATCTTCCATAATATAATTCCAACCTTCACCAAAACTACATCTGAATAATACAATCAAAGTTTTTGGTACTGATCTTAAATTAATATTTCCTGTACCATTTGGTCCAATTTTGGTTAAGCCGAAAAATTGATTCATAGCAATAGCAAAAACTAAAAATACAATAATCCAAGTAAATGATAATGATATTATAGAAGGTAAAGATGCAGATGCAAATCTTAAAAGTTGACTCAATCTATTACTTCTTGGAATTATAAATAATAAAATAGCTACCAAGAATAATTTATTAACATTGTAAAATGGAGATATTGATTCAACTGTAAATGCAATTTGAGTAGTTAAAAATGCACCCCATGAAATTAACAAATTGAATACATTCCATTTATAATGGAAAAAAGTTTTAAAACCTTGACCTATAAGTAACATATCAGCATTAATAAAAAACATAACTGATGCAATACAATAAATTACAGTTCTAAATGTATTTAATCCATCATATGATGGGAAACATTCTAATAATAATGCAATAACATGAAAAAATAATACAATATTTAAAATTTTACTCCAAATTGGATTTTTTTCAACTGTCATTTTATAACAAAATTTTCTAAAAAATGAAAGTTTTTCATGTTTCTTTCTTTTTGATGGTTTTACTTGAACTAAAATTTTTTTAACTTGATACCAAGAAATTTGATCTGTTGTCATATATGCTCTACCTGTAGTTTTTGAATAATTACTAATAATAACAGAAATAAATAATGTTAAAATGAAAACAATACTAATGAAATTAAATAATACAATGAAAAATCCATTAAAAGGTGTTGCATTTGTTTCAGGAACAGTTCCAACACCAGTACTTTTCATCAAATTTTGTAATAAATCTGACCAACCTTCTAATGAAACAATCTCAAACAAACTTATAAATGATGTTGCAAATTTATTGAAATGTAATTGTGGTTCAGCATAAACATTAGGACTGAGAACATTCCAATTGAAAACTTGATTACTATATTCATTATAACATTCACTTAAAGTAGATTCTCCATCAATACAATAACCAAGACGACCATTAAAAATATTTAGACCCCATATAGAAAACGGAAATAATAAACAAAGTGAAATAATTGCAGCATTAATAATCTTACCAAAACCAGCAATCATTGTATTATGAAAATTCGATTTCGCTGTTTCACTAATGGTTAATAATCTTAAAGCTCTTAATGCTTTTAAACCACGAACAATTCTTGATAAATTACCATCATTTCTTAAATATGCAATTGCTTCTACCCATAAAGATACTAAAACAATTAAATCAATAATATTCCATGATGAACGAACATATGCATTTGGTGTGAAAATTAATCCATCAGCAACAATTTTAATTACAAATTCAAATGTGAAAACTAATGCAAATGCAAATTCTGACCAAAAAATCCAATGAACATCAGCATTCTTCATTCTATAAATAGGTGTCATATAACATGCTAATACAACTAATGAAACTGTTGCTATAAACATAAGAACAACAACCGATTCAGATACAGGTTTATAAGGTTCAACACCATCAATTCTTTCACCATAACTTGGTTTTACTAATCTTTGACATAATCTTCTTAATGGATGTTGAGGTGCAATGACATAAAATACATAATTATATCTTGGATTAGCTTGTAAAAATTTGATTTGTTTATTAGCAATATTTTTACGTTCTTTCATTAAATTTTGAGCAAAATTTGCAGGATCAAAATTATCTAATGTAATTTTTAAATGATCATTAACTCCAGCATAAAATGGATTTCTGAAAAAATTTAATGCTCTCCAATAATTTACATGAAACCATCTTTTCCATGATGAAGAAGGTAAAGTTTTAACATTATTTGCTGAAGCATTATCATCATCATTAATATCAGCTCTTTCTCTTTCAGATTCTAAGAAATCATTAACTGCAGTTCCACTTAAAAGTAAATTAACAACTGCTTTTTCTAATTCATCTCTAACTTCTTTACGTTTAAATAATTTCTTTTTAATTTTAGATAATAAACTTGAATCGGTAGCTATATTTTGTAATTTATTTGACATTATATCAATAAATTGTAATAATTGTTGTTTTCTTTTACCTTCTTCTGAAACTTCTAAAGTTTTAGCAATTACAGCAATGAAAATATTTAAAATAACCATATTAGATAAAATGAACCATCCAATTAAAAAAACTGCTCCAAATGATCTTGAAGATGTAGTTGTTGCATATTCTTGCAAATGATAAAGACAATCTGTCCAATTTTCAGTTGATGTAATAACATATAATGCAATAAAGGATGCTGGCAAAGTATTCATTGGAAAATCAATATTATCAATCTGATCTTCTGGTATAACTCCTTCAAAGTATCTTGCTAATATTATACTAACTAAATATAATAAGATAAAGTAAAACAATGCTAAATCAAAGATTGATTTAAAATTACCCATAATTTTTAACCATAAATTCCTAGTAATTGAAGTTGCTAAAACAACTCTATAAAATCTCATCAATTGAAAAACAGACATCCAATAGTAAGCATGTCCTAATTTGTCCTTTATTGGATCAATAATTATAACTGTTGTAATTACTGCTAAAAATAAATCAAAACAATTTCTTTTTGAAACAAAAAATAATCTCCAATTTGGGAAATGTACAATAAATCTTATTATAATTTCAGCCAAAAAAGTACCTGTGAAAGCTGCTTCAAATCGATATAATGTATGACGTCTTGTATTTGACATATTATATTCTCTAAAACATTGGACAAATAAACTAACAAGAATAAGAATTATGAAAATAAACTCAAATTTATAATAAATTTTTAAAAAAATACTCTTATTCTTTAAATATTCAATTCTTTCTGCATGTAATGATATTTCTTGATCTGGAGAACCAAAAATTTTAAAGATTTTTCTACCTTGTTTCTTCTTTTTTTGTTCTTCAGCAACTTCTAATCTAGTTATATTAAAAGATGCAACTATAACAGCAATAAAAACATTCAATAACCAAACTGTCATAACAAAAATACAACCAATAAAAAATAAACATGCAGCCATATTATCACTATCCATAGTATAATACATTATATCAGTAAAAGTATTAGCACTCATAACAACAAATACCATTTCTAAAGACTGTAAAATATTATCAAAACTAACTGTTCCATTATAAGGGTTATCTCCCGAAACACATTTTGAATATTTAGGACATCTAAATCCTTTAATGACACCAGTATGAACACCATCTCGATCAAGATATGACATTTTCTGTCCATCTGTAGACCAATAGGATCCACAATACAGACTATCATTTATATAAGTATCATTTGCATCATCAGGATTTGTCCATACACAATGTCTAGTTAATGATGATTTAAATGATTGAACACCAATAATACCGAAAAATAACCAGAAACATGCAATAAAAATTGAAACATCTATCAATTGTGGGATAGCTATTTTACAAGCAGTTAAAATTGTGGTAGTACCAGCTGTTAAATTACACAATCTTAAAATTCTTAAACAACTTAATGCTCTAAATAACATAATTTGATGTTTAACATCATAATAATTTATTGATAATAATAATGAAACCCAAAAACAAAACATTGAAATAAAATCTATTCTATGCCAACTATTTCTCATAAATGCTCTTTTTAATTGTAATTTCTCAATATTATGAAAAGTTGGAGGTTTCAAAAAAGTGTTTGATGTCTCTAATTTGGAAGGTAAAGGAGCATCATAATTTAAATCATCTTCATTCAATGGAGAATAACTATTTTTATGATGCAGACGCAATTTTGGTATTAAATGTGGTTGATTATATTTTTTATTCAACAAATCATCAGAACTTTCATTCAAATTTATTTCTTTAATATCAATTTCATCACTAGATGTACCTTGATCATTTTCAATTGAATTCTCTTCTTGAGTATGAATTTTTGGATGTTTTTTCTTCTTTAAGGTTATACCAAATAAACTTAAAAATTCTTTTATATAATCCATATTGAAATATAAATTTTTATTTTCTGGATATGGTAAACCCAATTCTTGATACATAATTCTATCATCATATAATCCATATGCTATAATTTTACCACCAATTTCAACTGTATAAACTATATTAATGATAACTAAGACATAATCTGCCCAATTATAACCCTTATAAACATAACCACCTAAACTACTTGGATTCCATTGTCTATAACTTAATAATATAACTTGTAAAATTAAAATTATTAAAAAGATCAAATTTGTAAAATTATTATCTAATATCTTATGACAAATTTGTCTTATTTTTGAATTTGGTGAAAATATTCCCAATGTATTACCAAATAAATACATTGTTGTAAGATCTTGATAAGATTTTTCATTTTTTTTGGAACTTGTTATATTGGCTGGGTTCATTTGTTCTAATATAGGGATTGATTTGGCAGAAGTTAATTGTTCAGTTAATTCATTTTCTTCATCTTGTTGTTTAATAACTTGTTTGGGAGAAACATTTGGAGTTTCACCAATAAATAAACCTAAACCTTCGGTTACAGTTTCATTTATATTACCTTGATCATCAGTTATTGTAACATCAGGAACTGAATGATTTGGAGTTTTAAAGGGAAATTTTATACTAGTATTATCATTTAAAAATGAAAAATGTTCACTAATAGGAGTTTTCAAACTAGTATGAGTATCAATTGGTTTTAATTTATTTGGATCATCTACTACAGATTTATTTCTTGAACCTGTACCAGCAATACGATCAGAAATTCTTGAAATTGCATTAGCAAATCTTGTTGGTGATGCTCCACCATCTTTTTGTTGTTGTGACATAAAAGTTCCATCTTCTAATTGACTTGGATTTATTATTGGAGTTGCTTGTGGTTGTAAAAAATTACTAGGACCAGAAATTTGAGATTTATTATCACTTGAATGATCATCAAATGGTGATCTTGGATGCATAGATGAATGATAACTAGTACTACGTTTAAATGTTGGACTTATAGGAGATAAATCTTGTAATGGTATATCATTTGTATAATTTTTTTGATCAGATATTTCAGTTGAATTAATCATTTCATTTGATGAATTTCTTGATGTAAATTTATTTGGACTTGACATAGGAAACCATTCCCCATCTTTATCATTAGTTCCTAATGCAAAATCTAAACCTTCTTTTAATTCTTTTAAATCTTCATCAGCTAATAAAATAGGTGGAGTTGTTGGTTGAGCATAAATTGATTTTGGTGAACTTGGTCCACTTAAATGTATTACATTTAAAATATTTATACCACTTTTATCGGAATGAGTCAGTTGTCGTTTACGGTTAGGTAGTTTATCATTAATTTTATGCAATTTGGGTATTTCATGAGATTTTCCTTCGTGGTAATGACCCGAATGTTGTAATAGTATGTCATCTATATCTGCTTCTTCATCAGATCTTTGTATAGAACTTTGACGTTGCCAATATTGTGAATTTGAAGTGTAGGTTTTATTTGGATCATATTCTTCATCATAAAAATTTTGATCATTGAATGGATCTTGTTGTATTTCTTCTTGTGAATCAGTTGGTGAACGTATTATAATTCCAGGTGTATTAAATTTATTAATATTCTTCTTCTGATCCATAATATACTAAAGTTTAAAAAATTTTTATGAAGGATAGTAAAATAGTAAATTAAATAGCCATGTATGAGTATATAAAAAATTAAATGCAAAAGTTGAATGAATAAATCATAAATATAAAAATGACAAGAAATTAACAATAAATGTTGTGTGTGTGTATATAAAGTGAATCTGTAATAAAAATAAATCTATAAAGCGAATTGAATATACTAAAATGTAAAAATAGAAAAGAAAGTAATAATTTGATGTGAGATTATGGTTTGATTTGATTGATTTATAAATGATTTATATAAATCTCTGGTTGTGGTAATGGTTGGTGTTGTAAAAAAATGAATAAATATAAAAATAAGAAAATGTGTAGATTTTGATTGATTTGGTTGTAAGATTTTTTCAATAATAATAAATATTTTTTATATAGTAAATCTTGATTATAAGGAAAAAAAAAGAGTGAAAAAAAAAGAAAATGTAAAAATTAGAAATTAGAAATTAGAGGAATTAATAAATAAACAAAAAACAAGAAAAGTTATAATTATTAGACTAAAACTTCTATCAATTGATATTAAACTTAACTTGCGTTATTTAAAATATATCTTGTAAATGATATGGCCTTATCAAACTTTGCTAATAATTTAGATAATGAACTAGATCAAAGACATGATGTTAAAATAGATAAGCGTGCTTTTTGGGATAATGTTTCTATGTCAGGGAGAACTTTCGTATCATTTTTAAATAGTTTAGGTTTTTTGCTAGTTAGTCTATTAACAAATGGTGGTGTTCAAATGGCACTGGAGGTTCTATCGGTCATTTGGGTTATAGCCTGGGCTATACTGTGGTATTTCGACAATAAATACTAATCTAAATTATATAAAATGGTTATCTATCTTTACGTGTTTATGTAAATCTTAAAAGAATTTCTATATATAGATATATTAAAATTTATAAAAAATTCTTCATTTAAACTTACATAATTAATTGCGGTCAATGCATATCATGCAAAGCAATGAAATGTTATGATATCTTAAATTAATTAATTGATGATGATGATGATGGATTATGACACGAGTTTTGAAAAATTAAGATAGAGCTTGCGCCCTGATTAGAACAAAGAAATGGTAGAAAACTTAATTTTTTTGGTGTCAAAAAATATTTTTTTAGAGGCGCAGGCTTATTCAATGTCATATAATTAGACAGAACAGAATCAGAAAAAATGACAGTGAAATAAATGACATCAAAGTTTAAAATTTCTCAAAGCGTGACAAGCACGTGGAAAATCAATCACGTGACTACGTTTTGGCGTACTCGTCAGGACTCCGTGGCCAAGCTGGCTAAGGCGTGAGACTGTTAATCTCAAGATCGTGAGTTCAATCCTCACCGGGGTCGTGATTTTTTTTTCTTTTTTCATTCAAGAAACTATTTTTTTTTGGCTGCAATATGAACCAATTATTAATTAATGTAATCTTCAAAGTTTTAATTTTGTTTATATTAGAGTACTTTTTTTTATATGAACTCCTTTAATGTATTGAAATTCTATATTTTTTTTTGCTATCTGGAAAAATTATTCAAAAATAGTTCCAAAAAATTTAGAAAAGTTATTATAAATAATATGAATAATCAACCAAATGAATTAATTTCAATATATTTAAATTTGAATAATCTAATATAACTAAAAAGCCATAAACTTTAGTAATTATAAATTATCAAACATTTTGGAAATAACCCTAATGGAAAATTAAATTAAAATGAATATATATCTGTTTAGTAACAGAATATATATTTGCTGAATATAAATATTTTTTTTTCTCGAGATATTATTCATCTATTTATATACTTTTTTTTTAATATATATGAATTTGGATAGAACAAGTTGAATACTTCAGAATGGTTTTCTATTATATAGATTTTCAAAATTTGCAGTTAAATAATTTTACTTTTTGTATGCCTGTATATAATTTTTTTGATTTTTTTTTTTTTGATTTTTTTTCTGTTAGTAGATTCAATAAAAAATTTCACCATCAACAAAAAATTAATTTTGCCCAATCCTTAACAAAAGACCAAGACATTATGTCAATAAGTAAAGCACTTCCAATAAAAGCACTTCCAATAAAAGCAAGTCCGATAAAAGCAAGTCCAATAAAAGTACTTCCAACAAAAGAAAGAATTGCACTGGTTAAAAAATTATCATTTGAAATATTTGATCAATATTGGAATCCAACAGCTAAAAGAAATCCAAATAAAATTTTGACAAAACCTTTAAAAGGTCCAGAAAAATTACAATGGTATGGTGATAATTCAAGTATTCCATCTTTCAGTGATTTTAAAAAATGGTTTCCTGAATTGAAATTGGTTGATCCTAAAGAAAAACAAAGACAATTTATGGTTGAATCTAGAAAAAGGAGAAGTAAAGGTGCTCCAAAGAAAAAGAAAGCTTAAAACAAATATGTTTTTACAAAATCCTTGTATATATTTATTTCCCATGTATATTAATTTTAATTTAATGCCTATTTTTATTATTATTTAGTTTTTAATTTTTTCCTAACATCAAATGTATCTGTAATTTCATCAGTCATTATTGATGTATTACCAATTAATTGTCTTTTTTTGAATGTCTCTTTAATTAAAGGTATTATTTCCCAATTATTTCTATTAATATAAATGATTAATAGATTTTTATTGATAATAACGATTTCTTGAATAGTTTGATTAGAATTAAAATGTATTTTTAATCTTTTATCTTCATATATCAATATTTGAGATTCAGTAACCACTATTAACTTTTGTTCATGAGGTATAATTTGAATAATTGAAGATAATGTATTTATAATAGTATTAAATTTTAATATAATATCTTCATCAATAATTTCAAAACTATAATGAATTAATATTTGATCATTAATAATTATAAAAATTTCATTATCAAAAATTTCAATTTTATTAATTTCAATTTTTTTAGGTAATGTCAATTGACTAAATATAATTGAATTATTATCAGTTTGTACCCAACCATTATTTTCAATTTTTAAATTTAATCTCTTTATAATTCTAATTAAATTTATTGAAACAATTTCTATATCAATTGTTAATCTATTTATACTTGAAATTATCAAATATTCATTATTATTATATAGTAACCAATTTGATTTATAATTACCATTATTTAAATATAATTCACCATTTTTCTCTATAAATCCATCTTGATAACATTCTAAATTAAATAAAGGTTTAATTAAATCATTTTCTTTTTGAGTTTTTAAAAAATCATAAATTAATAATTGATATCCAAATAAAGTATCTTTTATATTAAAAATCTGTAACCAATTTCCTAAAGGTGACCAATTTATTATTGGTTGATTAATTAAATTAGATTGAATTTGATATTTTTCAGCCAATACACATATTGAACCTTCATTATAAAAATGATAAATTGTTGGTAATACATTATATTTAAAATTATTTGAAATTATTGACCAAAATCGATTATTTTTATTTGGACGTATTATTATAGTAGTTATTGGTTTATAAATTTTAAATAATAATTGTGTACAGTCTAATGAATATAATTTAGCATCCAAATCAAATTTAGAATATAATATAATTTGTCTACTATTTATATATGCTCCAATATCTTTAGTTTCATTAGTTGGTGGTGGTATCCATTCGAAATTATTAATACTTTCAAAATTTGATTGTTTGATTAAAATAGGTAATGTATTTTCATCTCTAATATCAAGAATCATTAGTATTGACAAATTATCAATTATTAATCCAATTTTACTAGTTTCATTTCCCGGTATTATTTCTTCCCATTTTATTTGAGTAATATTTGTAATTGATATTCTTTGATTTAAAGATTGAGTAAGTAAATCTTGTAAATTATAAGTACGATAAATAAATGAATTTGATAAATTTATAATGTCTAAATATGTTATATTATTATCAGTATCGTTCTTAACATTTGTAATATATTGATGACATGGTGATATCATACAATAATTATTATCCTTCATTGGATATTGTTCGTTAAAACACCAAAAAAAAATAATTAATAGCAGATGGTTCAATTAAAAAAAATAAATGTAAACAAAACGCAAAGTGGTAAATCAAAATCAAAACATCAATAAACAAAAAACAAGACAGAAAAAAAAAAAAATTATCTAACATCTAACAAATTCTTACAACCCCCATTTTTAATTTGAATACCATTCCATTAACAGAAGTTCATAAGCTTCATATACAAAATAGCATTCTATAATAACCAAATGATATATTATTATGCTGTCAAATTTAATAGGTAACCAACCATCAAATCTGGGAATTAAAAATAAAATATTACCAAGTGATAGTGAAGAAGAAAAAGATTATCAAAATAATAACACCAATGGCAGTGGAGGTAGTCAAAATAATTTATTGAATAGAAATAGTAATAAATTATCAAATTTATTTACATCTTCATTAATTAAACGAAGAAATAGACTTTCATTTGAAGAAGATGGGGAATTTTTATATAAACGAAGTCAATCACCTGCAAGCAGTCAACAAGATTTAAGAAAGAAAAGAAAAATTAATACTCCTGTTACTCAATTACATGAAGAAATTGGATTACTGAATAAAGATGATATAGGAAGTAGTGATTCTTCAGATGATTTATTTAATGTTAATAAAAAAAATAATAATAATAAACAAAATTCACAATCACATCAACAACATCTACTACATTCCAAGAATAATAATAATAATAATAATAATAGTAATAGTAAACTAAGGTCTCCATTTGATAATGTTTATGGGTCGGATGATTATATAGAGCATGCACCACAATTAAAAGAAGATCATTTATCAATAAATCGACATCATCATCATCATCATCAAAATAATCAACTTGAACATGAAGATCAATATCAACAAAATAAACGAATATATGATAATAGAATTAATTCATCAATAGGTAATGGATTTGGTAGTAAACCACCTCCAGATATACCAGTAAATGATTATTATAAATATTTAGATAATTCAACATCTAAACCAGATAGAATGAGACAATTATTAATATGGATGATGAAGAAACAATTTGAAAATGATGAACAAAATATTAAACAAAATAATCAAAATTTAAATTCAGAAGATAAAACAGTTTTAAATATTGCAAAAGTTATAAAAGAAGAATTAATTAATGATTTAATTGAAAAGAAAATTTCAACAAATTGGTATAATAAAAATAATGATGAAGATAATAATAAATATAATAAAATTATTACAGTACCTAATCCAAAAAATGTTACAAATGCAGAAAATATTATAATATATACTAAAAGATTAAAACAATTACAACTACAGAAACAACAATGGGAAGATACTTATAAACAAGCAATAGCACCAATAGAAAATTTATCAATTAAATTAGGATCATCAAATCATCAAGAATTAATAGATTATATAAAAGAAGGTGATTCAAAAGTTGGAATAGATTCAATTGATCAATCATTAGTTAAAAAAATTGATAATAATTTTAAAGAAGTTAATAATAATTTAAATAAATTAGAACCAGCAATTGATAAATTATATTATTCATCATATCAATTAGAAAAATCAACTGATTTAATTAAAAATGTTGAAGATAATAAACTTGGTAATCAAGTTGATCAATATTTACGTAGTTATACTAGAAAAATTAAAGATCAATCATATACAAATCCAATTACTAAAGAGAAAAGAAATTATAAAGTTGAAACAAAAGATATACTAAAAGCAATATGTAATTTAGAGAATCCAGATAAATAAATTAATTATACCCACGATCCATTATATATATTTACTTCTTGTTGTATTAATATTTTTTTTTTTTTTTTTTTAATTCAATCTACATACAAAAAATCAAGTGCACCCCAAAACTTGTTGCACTAATGTAATACTATTATTAATGTACGAATAAAAAATCTATTTTTTAAAGTTTCTATATATTTATTATAAAATTAGATAAAAAACCCGTAACCAAAATACTAAAAAATCATGAAAATCGTTAAAACAAGAAATTGTATTAAAAGGTAGCTTTTTTTGTTTTGAAATAATTGTTCTTACCTTAATAATTTAACTCTTTTTAGCAAATAAAGGTTCACCAATATTTTTACCTCTTAATTTAACACCTAAAGCTCTTTCTAATTTACCTAATAATTGTTGATTAGGAACAGCTCTACCAGCTTCATAATCATTAATAACATTTGGTTTTTCATTAACTTTAGTAGCTAAATCTTTTTGAGTCAATTTTTTTTCTTGTCTAGCTTGTTGTATAGCTTTACCTACACTAACATCAACTTTTTTAACGGCAACAACATCATCAGTTGCATCTAATTTAGTTAATCTTTGACCTTCTGGATTTGATTTAGTATTTGCTGAACCATATTTTTTTTCAGTTCCAACAACTAAACCTTGTCTTCTTGCTGCATTTAATTGTGATTGTGTTTTAGCAACATTTTCTCTTGGACCACCTCCACCAACTCTAGCTTTTGACCCGATGACTGTAACTGTATCCCAATCTGACATATTTAAAATTTTAAGTAGTTTTTGATAATAATATATAATTAAAGAAAAAAAAAAAATTTTATGACTAAGTTTTTTTTTTCCACTGTGTGTTGAGAATGGAGATAGAAAGAAAGAACGAAAGAAAGAATTGTTTGATTGCCACTATTTAAATAATTGTCCACCATAATTTAAATTTTACTGGAGTGCACGACTTATGATGTCAAAAAAAAGGATTTGCATATTATTATGGAAACAACAGATAGTTACACTAAATGTTTATATATATATATATATATATATATTGACGATTGATCTATTAATATATGATAATAATTAGTTCAGTAGAGAATTCAATTCTTTTAAGTAAATTTATAACTATTTTTATTTAAGGGTCGATTTTGCTGTGTCTTTTTCGATTGCTGTTAAATTTTTCACCACAACTTCATATAAAAAAAGAAGGAAAAAAAACTAAGCAAAAAAAAAAAAAAAAAAACATTATTTAAATCAATATTACCTATTCCCAACCATGACCTCAATTGAAGTCAAATCTCGTTCAAGATCAATTAAATCATATTCATCAAATGATTTAACTGTTGATTCATCAGTTCATGAATTGATTCATGAAATTAGTTCAGATAATAAAATTTCTGAACATAGATTAAGATTAACAAGATTAGATAATGGTAAACAAATTCCATTAGAAACTCACAAGACATTTGTTGAAAATGGTATTACAAAAGATACTAAAAAAATTGAATTATTCGTTAAAGATTTAGGTCCTCAAATTTCTTGGAGAACTGTTTTCTTGGTTGAATATTTTGGTCCATTTTTATTTCATGCTGCATTTTATTATTTACCTTCATTATATAATGTTGCACCATTTGAACATACTCAAACTCAAAAATTAGCATTTGCAATTGTTTTATTACATTTTTTAAAAAGAGAATTTGAAACTATTTTTGTTCATAAATTTTCAAATGCAACTATGCCAGTTTTTAATATTTTTAAAAATTCAAGTCATTATTGGATTTTATCAGGTTTTAATTTAGCTTATTTTGTTTATGGTCCTCAAAATCATAAAGGTTTATTATCATATCTTTTCCATGTTAATGATTTATCATCAACTGTTAATTATTCACTTGTTGGTTTATGGGCATTTGCTGAAATTTCAAATTTTATTACTCATAAAATTTTAAGTAATTTAAGAGATAAAGATACTAAAAAATATGTTATCCCATTTGGTTATGGATTTGATTTAGTTTCTTGTCCAAATTATTTCTTTGAATCATTATCATGGTTAGCTTATGCTTTATTAGTTGGTAATTGGTCAGCATGGATTTTCTTATTAGTAAGTTCAGGTCAAATGTATCTTTGGGCTATTAAAAAACATAAGAGATATTTAAAAACTTTTGGTGATGATTATAAAAAATTAAAAAGAAAGATTTATATTCCATTTGTTGTTTAAAGTTTTTCATCATTATTTAATTTGATTGATATACTATTAACACAATGTCTTGCATCAGTAGGAGTTTTATAACCTTCACCTTTAAATATATGACCTAAATGTCCATCACAATTGGAACATCTCATTTCTTCTCTAATCATTCCATGACTTTCATCTCTATAAACTTTAACTGCTCCTGGTAATGCTTCATAAAATGCAGGCCAACCACAATGAGCTTTAAATTTAGTATTTGCTTTATATAATGGATTTTTACAACCAGCACATTCATAATATCCAATTTCAGAAGCTGGGGTATCTGTATATTCTCCAACATATGGAGCTTCAGTTCCACCTTCTCTTAAAACTCGAAATTGGGCTGGAGTTAAAATTGCTCTCCATTCTTCATTTGATTTAGACATATTTCTAATTGATATTCTTGTTAATTGTGGAGTTAATTTATAAGATCTAATTAAAGATTTAAACATTTATGTATTTTTTTTTTGCCATTCGAGAATAATTTTTCTTAATGCCCCTTTTTATAGATTTTTTTTTTTTGTGGTGCTTATAAATTATTAAGATCTATTTAAACGGTTCTATTTTTCTATTTTCTTACGGAAGGGTCTCTTTTCACCATATGCTTATAAATATATAAATTAATAATACATCTATTTAATGATTCTATTTAATTGTTTAACGTAAGAAATAATTATATTCACCACGTTGTTCTCTTGATTCATCTTTAACTAAAGTTTTTAAATCCCATTTAATATTAATATCATATTCTCTTGGATTTATACTACTTGGTTTACCAGTAATTTCACCTTTAATAGTATCACCTTTTTTCAAATCTAATACCTGATCCATATAAAATACAGTTTGTTTCCAATGAGTATATTGATTCATTGGACCAGTTGGTAAAACAACTCTTTCTTTACCTGGGAATATAGCATCCCAATAAACAATATATGCATGACATAAATCATTATCAATAGCTGTTAATTCAAATGTTTTAGAAAATGCTAAATCTTCTTTTTTAACTGTTGAAATATCAAATTCAAAAAATTTATTACCATTTGTAATTAATGCTTGATTATTTACTGTATCAACTAAAGGTTCTTGCATAGCAATTTTAATAAATGGACTATAATCAAATCCATAAACATCTTCCCAATAATGAATTTTTTCATCTTTATATTGACCATCTTCAATACCAGCAATAAACATTTGACATTTATCAGGAAATATTAAACCACCTTCAACTAAATATTTATCTCTTGCATATAATACAGTATCTAACATTGATTCATATAATAAGAAATATCCCATCCATTCACTAATTATTATATCAACCTTATCAACAGGTAATTGAATATCTTCTAATTTACCTTGTAATAAAGTAATTTTATTTTCAAATCCATTTAATTCAATAATTTCTTTAGCTTTATTTATAATTGATGACATATCAACTGAATAAACATGTTTAGCACCTGCTTTAGCAGCAAACATGGACAATATACCAGTACCACAACCAACATCTAAAACTATTTTATCTTTAAATAATTCTTTATTTCTATACATTGCATTACGATAACTTAATGTACGTGATGTATCTTTTAACATTTCTTCATGAATACCAAAATGATCATATGATGAAAAATAATGTTGATCAAATGATGATAATTTGGATTTATCAGTAGCAGATTCACTCATATTGTTAGTTTATTTCCTTTGATTAATAGTGTTGTGAGTTAATAAAAAAAAAAACCAGAGTGATATTTTTAATTTTTCAACCGTAAAAAGAAATCAAAAAAAAAAAAAAAAAAAAATTTTCGCGGTATCTTCTCAAACGAGGCATGAGATGATGAGCACTATACTTTTCAATATCTGATTAAATATCTGAGATCAATTTGTATTTCTTCTGAAACCTGTTTGAAACTCAATGCTTCATAATACTTCCATTCCAATAACCATTGATCTTCAAAAAAATTTAAAAAAAAATACCCAATATCTTTAGATGAGATTCCTTGTCTAATTAACAGACAAAAATATCTGCAAAAAATTAACCAAAAGCAAGTATTCGATATTTCAAACATCGAATAAGCAAAAAAAATTAAACAAGTTATTTGAATAACTTGGAAATAAAACTGGACGAGATAAGAGTCGAACTCATGACCTTTCCCATGCTAAGGGAACGCGCTACCAACTACGCCACACGCCCGTTTTGTTGAAAAATTATTCTCTGGCTTTTTACCACCCTAGTATATACAGGCACGTGTATAAATTTTAAACTATTGAAGTTTGGATTCAACGAAATTTTGCAACTAAATTGAAAAATTCAAGTTACTACAAAATTTTATAATAAAAATGCTTTAAATGGTCTATAAATCATATTTATTATCATACTTTATTATTTTTAATAGTGTGTATGTTTATAAATTCAAATATTTAATGTTTTAGATGTTTTTTAGAATTTCTCAATAATTTCAACAAAATATTTTTTAAAATATTCTACAAAATTTTAAAAATTTAATATATCGTAATGCATTATATATTTTTTTTTTATTTATTTACAACAATACTAAAAATAGTGACATAATTTAACAATAATAAGATAGTAATAAGAATTAAAAATACAGCTTCCTCTTTTTTTGAACTATTTAGATTCAACATCAACATGTTCAACATGTTCTCTTTCATTAATGATACGTTTAATACCTTCATCACCCATTGTATGCATTAATTTACCAGCATCGAAAACTTCAACTTCAGTTGTTTTGAATTTTCTTGCAGAAACTTTTTCATTAAATAAAACATCTAATTCAGCAAAAGTTCTACCTTTAGTTTCTGGTAATTCAAACCATACCCAAACTATAGCAACTAAAGCAAAACCTGCCCAAAAGAACCCAGTTTTAGCTTTCCAATTCCATTCAGTTGGATTTAACATATATGGAGTTATAATAGCAATGACAATACCTGATAAATTATAAAGATTTCTTGCAATCATAACTGTTCTTGCTCTTAATTTAGCAGATGGGATTTCAGCAACAATACAATAACACATTGGTCCAACAGTCATATCATAAACAAATGTATAAACTAATAACATAGAACCAGCACCCCAACTACTAGATTTAGTATCAGCAACACCCATACCACCAGTAATCATTAAACAAACAAACATAAAAATTAAACCATAGAAATAAATAGTAAATCTACCACATTTTTGTGATAAAAACCATGAACAAAGGGTACCAACAATACCTAAACAATATTGAATAATTGAAAAAGTAAAAGCCATTGATGTATCTAAACCAGCTTGAGTATAGAAATAAGTTGAATAACCCATTAAAGATGAACCAGTAACATTTTGAATTAACCAAGTCATAGCAGCAATTCTTGTTCTTCTGAAATTAACTCCTTTAAAGCAATCATAAATAGAACCACCAGTATTTGATGCATCTTCTTCTCTAACAGTCATTTGAATTTTAGTAACCATACTTTCAACAACAACTTCTTTATTTGGTAAATGTTTATTAGTAGATAATAAACGTGAAATTGAATGTTTAGCTTCTTGAATTCTACCTTTTTTAACTAAAAACCAAGGTGATTCTGGTGCTAAATAAACACCAATTAAAATAGGAACTGGCCAAATCCATTGTATAGCAAATGCAATTCTATAAGCATGAGGATCACTCATTCCTGAAATACCTTTAATAACACCAGATGCAATTAATTGACCAAAAACCCAACAAACATTAACATAAGTAGTTAAATAAACTCTTAATGGAGCTGGAGCAACTTCTGAAGCATAAGTAACAGTAATAGTTTGATATGAACCCCAATTAAGACCTAATAAAATATAAGATAATAATAATATACTACGATTTGGTGCAAAAAATTGAATAAAAATTAAACCAACACAACAAATTAAAGCAGGCATTAAAGTTTTTCTATAACCAATTCTATCAGCAAATATACCAGCAACATATAACCCTATGATTTGACTTGCTTGATAACCCATAGATAAACCAGTTTGCCATTTTGCAGGAATTTGATATTCATCTATTTCCGGATAATAATCACCGAATTTTTTAGCAAAACCAGGATAAGCAAAAAAACTTGTTAATAAATTCAAATCGTAACCTTCCATAATTAAAGCAGTTGATAAAATCATTGACCAAGCAATAGCTTTTGGAAAAGTTCTAATACCTTCCATTAAACTCATACTTTTTTCTCTATGATCATCAGCTTTAGCTTCATTTGACATATCTAAAAATTTAGATATATAATCATCTACATCAGCATTAGTTGTAGCATGAGTTACTGATATTGATTTTTCTTCAATATCACTAGAAACAGAAGTAGTAGCAACTACTTTTTCATTTTTTTCTTCAAAAACCATCTTTGAAATAAAGTTTTAATTGTTTTGATGAGAGAGATAAAAGTTTTAGATCAGAAGACAAATTCATTGGTATTTATATTTACACAAAGGGTTATAATGTTTATTTATGAATCATATTGTACAGAAGTAATTTTTGTTAATTGTTTTAAAAACTTTTTCTGGGGCAATACATAAAGATATTTTTTTTTTAATTAATTGTTGTTAATTTTTAGATTTTGTACATTTTGGATTAATTTTCGCAATATCTTTTTCACTATATTTTCATGTTTTGGGATGTAGTATAAGTTGCACAAAATTCAAAAAAAGTATTTCAATACGTGATAAATCAGTGAACGTAATATTTTTCGGAATCTAATTCAATACTAAAGTGAAGTATGATGACTTAATTTAGCTTGATTGACTTTATTTTCTAGTATTAAGAGTTAGAAAGAAGAAAAAAAAAACAAACAAAAGAAATTCTAAGGTACTTCTGGTTAAAGCAAAGTTCACTTGCCCCGCCCCACAGGGAATTAAAAAATTATGGGGTATTTTATTTCTCGTCTCGTAAAACGAAAAGAGCTCACACACACAATAAGAAAATCTAAACTTAATCTGAAATTAATCCGGCACAGAAATTTGGTGATTGGTTTGTTTGGCCATTTAACCAAAGTTATTGTTGAAAAACAAAGACTATATTATTTTCTTTATCTATCCCAATCATTACATATATTCTTTTTATTAGATTTTAGAAGACTTGTTGCTAAATGAAATTGGGGTATTTGAGTTTGCAGAAAAAATATTTTTAAAAAATATTGTTGAATTTAAAATGTTTCTGTTAAAAAATATATGTGAATTTAAAATGTTTCTGTTAAAAAATATATGTACCTTATAATATTTAGGCAGCGGAAGAATGCGAATTCATTCATTTTGTAAAAAATTTTCTAAGAAAATCGCCTCAGAGAAACATTATTTTTGAAATTATTATTTTAAGAGTCTTTTTGACTTCGTATGAAGCAGCCGTAGTCGGAATAATTCTTAGGCAAATCTTGTTTCTTTTTTTATTCCACCATGGCTTGTACTTTTTTCAACATTTTTTTTTCCAACATTCTGTAGAAGGGGAATTTTAAATTCTTGGTTTTCATCTAATATGAGATTATAATGTACTAAAGTACACCATATAATGCATTACAATAGTGGTTTGTATAAGATAATCACCAATCAGAGAATAGTACTCCACTTTTCAGAGCAATATTTACATATAATGTAGTACATTATATTCTTGGTATGCAGTAGCAACAATTCATTATTGATGTTCTGGTGCGATCTAGAAAATAGACTGATTAAAATAAACCTCGCGCTTAGTTTCGCAACATTTACCAAATCACGAAACAAATTTAGTTTAGACAATAAAATAATATTGCGAAAAATATTGCGATGAAAAAAACCAACTCATTTAAATTAACAACATTTGAATTTTAACGTTCCGTGATTATTATTTTTTCATTTTTTTTGGAGTATATTATTTGAAATAATATCTATGTTGTCAAGGAGATCTAAGGATATTTTATTTTATATCTGGTTTTCAAACATATAAATATAATAGTAAGATCTCTCAATTTTTAAGGACTAAAGGAGGGGAGGATATGATGTAGGGATAAAAATGAACTAAACTTTCTATTGTTTTAAATTTTTTTTAGCTTTCTTTTTTTATTTTGTTCTATTTATGTCAAACGTACTAAAACTTTTTAAAGTAACATAAACACATACAAGAAATATATTTACAAACCTTTCCTCCCCCATTAAAAAATTTTCCAATAATTACACCGAGCTCATAGTTATTTTAACATTCTCCCCCATTAAACAAAAATCTATAAATATTTATGAATTTTTCTCAAAAATGAGATCTCCAGGTTTCATTGATTGAGATTTTATTAACAAAACAAGTATATATATATAAAATTAACTATGACTATTGATTACACCTGGTGGAAAGACGCTACTATTTATCAAATTTGGCCTGCATCTTATAAAGATTCAAATGGTGATGGTGTTGGTGATATCCCCGGTATTATTTCTACTTTAGATTATCTTAAAGATTTAGGAGTTGATATTATTTGGTTAAGTCCAATGTATGATTCTCCTCAAGATGATATGGGTTATGATATTAGTGATTATCAAAAAATTTATCCAAAATATGGTACTTTAGAAGATATGCAAAAATTAATTGATGGTTGTCATGAAAGAGATATGAAAATTATTTGTGATTTAGTTATTAATCATACATCTTCTGAACATGATTGGTTCAAAGAATCAAGATCTTCCAAAACTAATCCAAAAAGAGATTGGTATATTTGGAAAAAACCAAGATATGATGAAAATGGTAAAAGATGTCCACCAAATAATTGGATGTCCTATTTTTCAGGTTCAGCATGGGAATATGATGAAACTACTGATGAATATTATTTAAGATTATTTGCTAGAACTCAACCTGATTTAAATTGGGAAAATGAAGAAACTAGAAATGCTATTTATGATACTGCATTAAAATTTTGGTTTGATAAAGGTGTTGATGGTTTTAGAATTGATACAGCTGGTTTGTATTCTAAAGATCAAGCTTTCCCAGATGCTCCAATTGTTTTTAAAGATTCTCCATATCAACCAAGTGGTAGTGCAACCTCAAATGGTCCAAGGATTCATGAATTTCATAAAGAAATGTTTTCTAAAGTTACATCTAAATATGATGTTATGACTGTTGGTGAAGTTGGTCATTGTTCAAGAGAACAAGCTTTAGAATATGTTGGTAAATCAAGAGATGAAATGAATATGATTTTCTTATTTGATGTTGTTGATATTGGTTCAGATAAAGAAGATAGATTTAGATATAATGGTTGGGGATTAAAAGATTTAAAAGATGCAGTTGAAGTACAATGTGGTTTTATAGAAGGTACTGATGCTTGGTCAACCGTTTTTATTGAAAATCATGATCAACCAAGATGTCTTACAAGATTTGGTAATTCAAAATATGCTGATAGAAGTGCTAAATTAATTTCAATGTTACAAACTACTTTAACTGGTACCTTATTTATTTATCAAGGTCAAGAAATTGGTATGACCAATTTACCAAGATCATGGAAAATTGAAGAATATAAAGATATTAATACAATTAATTATTATGAAGCTTTTAAAGAAAAATATGGTAATGATCCAGATTTTAAAGAAAAAGAATCTAAATTAATGGATGTTATTAATTTAGTTGCTAGAGATCACGCAAGATCTCCAGTTCAATGGAGTTCTGAAGAATATGGTGGATTTTCAACAGTTGAACCATGGACCAGAGTTAATGATAATTATAAAGAAATTAATGTTGAATCACAAGTTAATAATAAAGATTCATTATTATCATTTTATAAAAAATCATTAAAATTAAGAAAAGAATATAAAGATTTATTTATTTATGGTAAATTTAAAATTTTAGATTATGAAAATGATAAAGTTTTCACTTATTTAAAAGAATTACCAAATTCAAATTCACCAAAAGCTTATGTTGTATTAAATTTCTCAACTGATTCAATTAAATTTGAAAAATTGGTTGAAGGTAACTTCAATTTAGTTCAATCAAATGTTTCACAATTAGAAGAAGATACATTAGCACCATATGAAGGTAGAATTTATATAGTTGATTAAATAGAACGAGATTGTAATTTTTTTTTTCTCCTGAAAAATATATAGATACATTATTACATCAAAACTTTCTTTTAATCTAATTCATCTATCTTACACAACATTACATCTAATGCAAAAAGAAGGTGATGAAAATGCACCAAGGAAAACATTAAAACAACAAATTATTGAAGGGAAAGGTATGTATCCTATTTATATCACACTGTTATTTTTTTTTTTGTTTTTTTTTTTGAACAATTTCTAACAAAAATAATTTTAGTTATAAGATTAAAAGAATATCAACAAAAATTAGAATCTAAAAATTCATCACATATATTAGATGAAAAAGCAGTTAAATTTTATAATGAATTAAAAAGAGAAGAACTTGAAAATGAAAGATCAGCTAAACAATTAGAAATTAATGAATTAAGAAGATTTAATCAATTAAGACAAGTTAAAAAAAATAAATCTACCATTTCATCATCAATTCAAAAACCAAGCAAGAAAATAAATTTAAAAAAATTAGAAAAGAAACCCATTAAAGAATCAGAAGATAAGAAGAATGATATTATAAAAACTCAAATTATTGGAGGTTATTCATCTAGTGATGATGATGAATCTTAAAACTAGCAGCATAGTTAGAACCAGTCGTGTAAGAATCCAGACAACCAATATGAATATATTTTTTTTTTGAAGTTTTTTTTTTTTTGGTTTTTTCACTAGTTCTTCAACAAATAATCAATTCAATGTTCAATTTCATACAGTCAATAAGACCAATGGTTGGTCAAAATTCCATATCAAATATAATGATTCAAACTAGAACTAAAATTAAACTTTCAAGAGCTATAAATAATAGAGTTAAAGTAACAGCTACTGCTGTCAAAAGAAAACAAGCATCTGTGAATCATGGTAATGGTAGATTCAGTGCTCCTTCATTAAAACATTTAAAAGGTATGATTGTAATTCCAAAATCTAATCCGTTTTTAAAGAAATATAGACAATTTATGAAGAGATAGGTATTTTATAATAAATTCATGTACATAAGAAATAAAATAAATAAAAAAAATGCATATATATTATATTATTAATTAACTTTTATTATATTCTATTTGTATCCATTTATCATCTTGTTTTTTCATTTCTGTGGTTCCAAAATAATGATAATCAGTTTTCAATGAAGTAGCTAATGGTATATTATCAAAAGAAACTAATTTTAATTTGATATATGTATTATCTGGAATACTTCTAACCACCTTAATAAAAGAATCCAAATCTTTAGTTTCTTGATCATTTACATGAGTAATAAAACTTACTGTACTTATACCATATTGATGAGCTGGACCACCAGCTGATTTTTCTGTAACATAAACTTCTGATGGAATAGTTTTCATTAATTGACGAACACCATAATGAGGTGCTTGTAATAATGCACCAGACCAAAATACAACTTGAGATGTATCTTCAACAACTATTGTAGGAACCTGTAAAGTTAATTCTTTCTTTTGTCTAATAATTCTAAATTCTAAACTATCATGTGTATACATATCTTTAAAATCTCTCATATTTTTAACTAATTTTCCATTTACTGATAAAACTATATCCCCATTTTTTAAAGGACTTGGTTTATCATTTAATCTTGGAGCAGCAATTCTATCTACAGCTAATAATTTAATTTGATCTTCTGATTCTTCTTCAAATTTATTAATCCATTCTTGTGGGACACCTCTTGTTCTACCTTGTAAAACACTAATAGATGAAAATTCAGCATCCAATACTTTTAAATTTTTCGGAATTATATTTGATTGTAATTGATTAATAACTTCTTTAACATCAGTTACATCTAATCCCATTCTAAAAAAATGATCATTTGTATCTCCTAAATATGTTAACCAAAATGCTCTTATAGTACCATCATTATCTACTAAAACCCCAGTACCACATTCTTGTGAAATTTTACTATCTAATAATATAGATTCTAAATTGGTTCCACGATAACGAGGAGCAAGTGGACTTGGTGTAACATTTAATGAAGATATACCACTTATTTTAACATCATCAGTAACAACTCTTAAATTATAATTATAACCAATAAAAAATGATTGATCTCCTCTTTTCAATGGAACATCACTAAATTTAGGTGTTCTAACATCAGCCAAAATTAATTTTGGATCATATTGAAGAATAGCATAATTCAAATGTGGGTGCAAAAATACAACTTTTGCTTGTACATCTATAGATTCAGCAAATATAGCAAATAAATCACACATATCATGAGGTACATCTTTTCTTGATATTAAAATAAAACCATTTTTAGCATCGATTACAACACCATAACCTATATCTTTTTTAATAGGATGAGAATCAAGACTATTTGGACATATGGTTCTTACTTGAACAAATGATCGAACTAAACTTGAACATTCTTTTTTGGAGTCATCACTGAATGGTATATCAATATATTTAGCATTTTGAGCTGGAGGTGTTGGTGAAGTTAATGGTTTATCTTGTAAGGTTGTGAAATCCCATAATCCAGTTTCATCATTACGTTTTGCTAATTTAAATGATGAATCCCAATGTCTATCAATATATATAGTTTGAATATATTCTGTATGCATATCAGATACATGACGATAAGTGACTGGAACTCTTGCTCTATCTGGAGTAGCTTTCATAACTTCTATAAATTCATTCAAATTGGCTACTGGTTTATCATCAACAGTTTCAATTAACCAACCCAAAGTATCTTGAGCAGAAAATTCAAATGAACCACTTCCATTATTTACAAATACACCTCTAACTGGTAAACAAAAACAACGAGCTATTTGATAAGATAAATCATTGAAAGTTGCTCCAGCTACTGTAACAAATCTATCTGGAGTTATATCATGTAAATTACCTATCTTGATTTGTTGTTTCAATTCTTTCCCACCTCTTTGTACTACAAATTCTAATTCTTTGCCGACATTTTCATCTAGTATTTCATCAACTCTTATGAAAGTTGAAATATATTCACCATTAATTGAAATTAATGTATCACCTTCTTGAATTAAATTTTCAGCTGGACCTTCTGGTAATACTAATTCAGCAACTAATAACCCTATTTTATCTGGAAACAATTCTCTTGCTTTGGCTTCTGCTTCAGCAGTCAATCCCAATCTTGAACATTCATTAAATGGTTTTAATCTCCATTCAACTTGAATATCACCTCTTGTAATTGGTTTATTATCTTGAATACATTTTAATGCACGTAATGGTCTATAAACAGGTAAAAAGAAATCAGTCGAAGCTTCATTTGAACCACCAGCTTGTAAAGCTACACATTTTCCATCTTCATCAACAACTGGAGAACCAGATGAACCACCAGTTGCTGAAGCTGCTGCTTGAATATATTCAGTATTGAAATCATTATATGTTAAACTACCATATTCTGGAGTATTTCTATCTAGTCTTGAAATGATACCTGCTAATATAGATAATTTTTCACCTGCATCATTACCAACAACTCTAATTTCAGTACCTACTTTAGCTAAATCTGGAGCTAATTCCAATTGTGATAATTTTAAATATTTGACATCTTTTGTTTTAAATTGCAAAAATCCAAAATCATGTATTGGATCTCTATATATTGGTTTTACGTCAACTGATTCATGATTATCAAAAACAACATATCCAGTAAATGGTCCTGGTCCGACAACATGTCTATTGGTTAAAATCAATCCTTTTTCTGCATCAACAACAAATCCAGTTGCTTCACTAACAACTGAAGTTTCGGTATCAAATGATGTAACATGGGAAAAATGTATTGATACAACCGAGTTGACTACTTTAGTTATAGTTTCTTGCCAGTGATTATTATTGGAAATCGGCGAATCAAATACATATGACGTATCTTGTGGAGAATCGGAAGGTTCTAACATATATTCATCCTCAATTTCTTCTTGTAAATGGAATTTTTTGGAATTTCCATTTAAGGATCTATCATCATCATCTTCTTCTCTTTTACGTCTTGCCATTTGTATATATTTTTATGGATTGTATATAAAGATCAAATATTTGAAACTTTTTGTTTTACTTTTTTTTTTCTAAGTGTTGTGATGCGATACCTAAAACGAAAAAGAGAAAAAAAAAAAAATAAAACCATTATATATTTTTTTGGTCTCGTATAACCTATATACTTTCTAATACATTTTTGGTCCATATGTCATAATATTCATTTTGATTATTCGATTGTGAAATAACATCACCATGTAACATAGCACCAAATTGTTCCATTAAATCCCAACCTTCTCCAATTTTAGCTTTTCTTTCATTAATTAATTTCATTTCTTCTTGTGTTTCACTACCAAACATATAATTTTTTTCCAATTCTTGCACCCATGGTTCATCTTTAACCCATTCACCAACTAATGTACACCATGATTGTATTGACCATTTCAGTAAGCCCCCTTTTTGATATTGTAATAATAAATCCATAAATTCAGTTTTTGCACCCACCTGATTTGAAAGTAATTTATGATTAATTCTAATATATGCAGCATACAAAACACCACAAGCTAATGACCAATCACTTTTTTTAGTAAATTTATGCTGATGAACTAAAAATGTAGGTACCATTTTAGCAGTTACTTTACCAGGTATATAAAATGTGTTACACAATGATATAAAATCCAGTATCAGTACATGTTTTGTATCATATTTATATATTTTTGGTGGTCTTCCAGCTTTTTTTGGCGTTGGATTAAATGGAGAGTCAACATCTTTTAATGAAGTTTCTTTCGGACTATCTTCAACATCTAAAAGTCTTTTCAATGGTGATCCAGTCTTTGATGTAGCTTGAGTAGAACCTTTACTTTTAGTAGGAGTTGAAGTGGAAGATTTAGGTGAAAGTGACAATGAACGTGAAGGACTACTATCAAGCACTACTTTTTTGTTCTTTTTGGGACTTGATCTTGGTGTACTTGCAGCAGAAACCTCATTAATAAATTCTCGAAAATCTTCCAATAATTTATTAGCTATTTTTGGTTGAATTGGGATCTTACTTATGTCAGGACTTGGTAAATTAAATGTAGTTTGATATTTTTCAACTACAACATATGCACATAAATGATGCCTTGCGATTTCTGATTTATTTGGTAATACTCGCGTTTTCCTCAAACTTAATTGATATAATGAATCAATATAGTATAATAACTTTGAAAAATATTCACCATTATAATTTGACGTTATATCATTTAACGATTGTTTTGTTTGTAAAGAAGACATTTCGAGACGTGGTTTTAGATAAATTGAAAACAAATTTGTTAGTCGTAAATATATATATTTTTTTTTTATTTAGTCGGTCTTAGTCTTTAATTTATATACAGGTCTCTATATAAAAAAATTCAGCCAACCAAAAGAAAAGAAAAATTCATTACTCTGCGAAATACAACAAAAAAACCTTTAATTATATCAATAGATATCTATTCAATATTTCATTATATAACAATCACATATTAATAAAGAACATAATGTTGTCAAGAGTATCTATAAAATCATTACCATTAAGATCATCATATCGTACATTCACAACTACTAGTATTTTAAGACAATCAGCATTGAGTGAACCAATTGATGCATATGGTAAAGAAATTGTATCAGGGGCTCCAAAAGATTTAGTTACAACCAGAGTTGTAAGAATTTATCAAGAAGCTAAACCAGCTACACAATCAGGTCATCATAATGGAGATCATTGGAAATTAGATTGGGATGTTTTAGGTAAAGGTAACAGATGGGAAAATGATTTAATTGGTTATCAAGGTTCATCTGATTATATGCAAGGTACTATAATGAAATTTGATACTAAAGATGCTGCTATAAGATTTGCTGAAAATCAAGGTTGGGATCATTATATTCAAGAACCTAAAAAGAGACATTTTAGAAAGAAAGAATATTCATCAAATTTCTATCATTCAGCAGGTCCTTTAAAACATATCAGAACTAAATAATCAATCCAAAATATATAAATATTATAAATGTACAATAACTGAAAAGTAATATTATTATTTTTCTATATTTATTCATCAATCATGGTGATCTTTTTAACCAAGACATCTACGACTGTATATCGAATAAACAGATTTAATACGTCAATATGGATATCAAACAAGTTCAACCCATATAAACAGCAATTATTTCCTCCATTCTTGTCGAATAATAATTGAATTTTTTAAAGTAGATAAATATTCAGATATTGGGACTGATATGAACGTTTTAAAGTCAAGCGCATATTATTTTTTTTTTTTTTTTTTTTTTTTTTTTAATTTTTTTTTTTTTTCCTACAACTAAAAATATTCTTGTTTTGACATTTATCAACATATCCAACATTTGATTTACAAGCAGTAACATTAGTTAATCAAAAAGTAATAGTATTCTATATCTTTTTTCAAGAGCTAAAAATTTGAATAATAGCCAGGATCAACAAAATTTCAGTTACAAAAAAGTTGGCACGTTAATTTTTCTTGTTAAAAGATTGAATATCAAACATGTCTTATGGCAGGGGAAGTTATAATCATAGAGGAGGAAGTAGTTATCGGGGATCATATAGAGGTGGAAATAACTACAGATATAATGGTAGACATGATTATCGAGGTGGAGATGATCGATATACAGTTGGTGGGATGTTGAATTTGAATAAAGGTGCTCATTATGAATCAACTGATAATAGATATATACCGAATAGAAACGGTAACGAATATAACGATAACAGATATTCTACTACAAATAATAGTAGAGACTTATCTGGAATTAGTACACCAACATCAAATTCTAACAATACACCAGTACCACCTAATAATTTCACTCCGACAACAGATTTACGAACAGGAATAAATGAAAAAGATTCAGAATTTACTAAATTATCACATCATTGGGATTTTACACTGCTACTAAAGTCATCACATTCTATTGATCCAAGAAAAAATTTCAAAGTTATGTATGATCCAGAACTGGACAAGAGTCTTAGTAAGCATGAAAAGAAAAGTAAATCTAAAAAGTTAAGATATAACGGTGACGGAATAATTGAAGAAGTTCATGATCCTAGATTAGCTCATTTAAATCAATATTTGCACAAACCAAATAAAAAATCTAAGAAATTCCCTTTTAAACAATTACCACAACCAAAATTCATATTTGATAAAGATTCTTTAGGTCAACCTCCCTTAACTACTTTGGTAATATGGGATTTACCATCAAGTACTAGTGAAATTTATCTTGAAAATTTTTTAAAAAGTTTTGGTAGTTCAATTGAAGAAATGAAATTTATAAATGATCCCGAAACAGCAGTATTCTTAGGAGTTGCAACATTTAAATTTCAAGGTAATCCAGAAAAAGCAAAAAATTTAGCAAAAAGTTTAATTAAACAAGTTAGAGATGAAAGTCCTAAAATTGATGGTTTACCATTAAAACTTGCATTGAATGATAATGATAATGAATTATTAAATAAGAAAATTGAACAAGCACAAAAAAAATTACAAACCCAAAAATTGAAAAGAAAAGAAGAAGAAGATAAAAGACGTCAGAAACAATTAGAAGAACAAAAGAAAATTGAAGAATTAAAGAGGAAAGAGGAAGAAGAAGAACAAAAGAAGTTCCAAGAATCAATGAAAGACGATGAGAAATATAAACCTGATACTACAATACTTTCTAATAGACGTCAAAATAAAGTCATTCCGGGTGTATTTCTTCCTGCTGAATTAAATAAATATATTAAAAATAGACCATATATTTTATTACATGATAAATATGTTCCTATTAAGAAAACATCATCACAAGATATTAAAAGAGTTTTGAAAAAATATGATTGGACAAGAGTATTATCTGATAAAACTGGATTTTATATTGTATTCAATTCTATAACAGAATGTGAAAGATGTTTTTTAAATGAAGATGGTAGAAAATTTTTTGAATATAAATTAATTATGGAAATGGCTATACCCAAAGGTTATAAGGAATCAACAGATTCTAAAGACGAAGAAAAAGGTGATGTACTTGCTGAAGCTACCAATATTTTAATAAAAGAATTCCAATCATTTTTATCCAAAGATATTCGAGAAAGAATTATAGCTCCAACTATATTGGATTTATTGGGTCATGAACATTATCCAAAATTAGTAGAAGAAATGAAAGCAAAACAACAACAAGAAGAAGCATTGAAACCAAAAGTAATTACTTCAAATATACAATTAAAACAAAATGCAATGACTATATTGGAGAAACAAAGACAACAATTGCAACAAAGATTACCAACTTTCAAAAAAAATGAAGATAAAGTTAAAGAACAAAGAATGAAGAGAAGACAAGGTCATATTCCAATGCAGCATGCACTTAATTTTGATTCTGACGAAGAGGAAGAAGAAGAAGAAGACGAAGATGAAGAAGTTACTAGTAGATCACTTACACCAGTTGCTCACCCTTTGAAGAGAGACCGTAGTTCAACAGCCACTACAGTTGAGGAGGAAGAAGAAGAAGAAAAAGAAGAGCATGCTATAAAGAAGAGTAAATTGAAAAGAACATTTATGTATGAATCATCATCAGATGAAGAAATGGAAGAAGAAAAAGAAGAAGTTGTTGAAGAAATCGAAGAAGGCCAAGAAAAAGAAAAAGGAGAAGAAGAAATACTTGTTGAAGAACCAGTATCTCCAATTGATATTGATTACACTGGAATCGAAATTAAATATCAACCTACTGAAGGTAAACCAGAAACTGTATATCCAGAATATGCTATTCCAAGTATATTTGATTTAGAAGCATTACAAGAGTCAATTAAAGATTCAGAAGATTTAAAATTAGCACAAGAAGTGTTAAAAGATGTTATACCATCTGATTTGAAAAATGTTGATTATTGGGCTTGGAAACAAAAAGATTTGAAGAATGCATCACAAGAAATTGTTGAAGAAGTTGAATATATTGAAGAATTACCTAATAGATTAGATTCTAATACAGGATCATTTAAAACTGATGGTTATAGAAAAATTCCAGATACCGATAAAATTGAATATTTGCCACATCGTAAAAAAGCCAATCAATCAAAACCAATTAAAACTATTCAATATGAAGATGAAGATGAAGAAAAACCAACTAATGAACAACAAAATCAAAGTAATATACAAAGTTCACGTGTTAATAGAGCTAATAATAGAAGATTTGCAGCTGATATAACAGCACAAATTGGATCAGAATCTGATGTATTGAGTTTGAATGCATTAACTAAACGTAAAAAACCAGTAACTTTTGCAAGATCAGCAATTCATAATTGGGGTTTATATGCCATGGAACCAATATCTGCAAAAGAAATGATTATAGAATATGTTGGTGAAAGAATTAGACAACAAGTTGCTGAACATCGTGAAAAAAGTTATTTAAAAACTGGTATTGGTTCATCATATCTTTTTAGAATTGATGAAAATACAGTTATTGATGCTACTAAAAAAGGAGGTATTGCTAGATTTATTAATCATTGTTGTAGTCCTAGTTGTACAGCTAAAATTATTAAAGTTGAAGGTAAAAAAAGAATTGTCATTTATGCATTAAGAGATATTGATGCTAATGAAGAATTAACTTATGATTATAAATTTGAAAGGGAAACAAATGATGAAGAAAGAATTAGATGTCTTTGTGGAGCTCCTGGTTGTAAAGGTTATTTAAATTAGATTATGACTTTGATTATGAATATAAAACTAAACAAAAAGGTCTATTTTAATAGAATTATATGTAATTATATATATAAATAATAATTTCTTAGTAATAATAAACAAGATAAAAAAAGAAATGTCAACTATTTATAGATTATTCTATAGAGTTTCTATACCTAAAATATTTTAGCCCTCGTAAATCGATCAATGAAATTTAAGTTCGAAAGTTGAAATGCTTCATAATATATTATGATGCAATTAATAAACTTATATTTGCTTGATCCAAATAAAGACAATTGCAAAATAAAAAAAAAATTTCAGGTAAACAAATAAGAAAACAAATCAGGAAATGTTGACAAAAAAAAAAAAAAAAATAAAATAAAATGGTTAGAATCTCAGATCAAGAATACCTAAAATTTCTTAGATCAAAAAAGGAAATATAATTACATTGAAGCCTTGATTTAAACCATCAACGCAATTCTTGAACAGCAACGTCCAAATTTTTCAAATTTTCAAATATTGATGTCAACAATACTTTGTTACAAAAGACCCCCTTTGTATTCTTTTACAAGTGTTAAGATTTTAAGTTTTTTGTTTGATAATATTGATCTATGGGTACATTTGTAGGATTTAATTAGTTAATTACAGAGTATAATTTTATGTATGTGTAGTAAGATTGAAATGGTTATGACAATTAGATGAAACAGTTGAGAATTAAAATTAAATGTAAACCACTTTATTATCTTAAATAGGATGTATTATAAATAACATGAAACATATACATAAATATAAACAAAAAAATCTTCGAGATCGATAATTTTGCAATCAAATCCATGTAGTTAAAATAATGTGTATGTATGGATGTTTTTAGGTCATGTGACCAGTTACATCTCAATTAAGAAATTACCAAAACAAACAAATAAATAAAATCGAATCGGGTAAAACAAAAACATACAGAAAAAAATTATAATGTATAATAAAAATACTAACGATGATTTTTAATAAACAATAAATTTATTTATAAAACTCTTTCTCTTTTCTTTTCTTCTTTTTTTTGATTTACATATATATATCATATATATTATCTATATACTTCTTTCTTTCAAAGAACTTGTTTCTTTTTTTTTGATTCTTCATTAAAAAAAGGTTTATCAATCCATATTTGATAGAAAAAACTATACCAATCCAATATTAATTTCAAAAGCTGGGCGCTAAATTAATATATCAAACCAATTAGTTAGTAATTGAATTTATTTTTCATCTTATTAATTATTACAATTGATTTCAAGAGTCCTTAATAGAAAATCATATTTATTATAATCCACATTAACGAATCTTTAGCATTAAATTATTATTATTTTTTTATTATCTAATTCATCGTTTAATTTTTCATAATTATTTTACAACCTTTAATTGCATTCATTCATACAACTAATTCTAATTAATAATTAATTTAAATCATCATGTCAGCACTTCGTTCCCAACAACCATTACAACCTTTGAATAGTGGTCAATTGAATACAAGATCTAACAATATTACTCCAATTAAAGGTGTTAGACGTCATAAAGAAAATTTACAACCAAATCAAGATCATAAACAACCACAACAACAAAAGAAAAAGAAAGAAAAGTTATCTGCATTATGTAAAACTCCTCCATCAATAGTAAGAACAAGAAATGGTAGAGATTATCGTCGAGGTAACTTTTTGGGTGAAGGTGGTTTTGCACGTTGTTTCCAAATGAAAGATGCTTCAGGTCAAATATATGCTGCTAAAACAGTAGCTAAAGCTTCAATTAAAAATGAAAAAACTAAAACTAAATTATTATCAGAAATTAAAATTCATAAATCTTTAAAACATCCAAATATTGTTAATTTTATTGATTGTTTTGAAGATGATGTTAATGTTTATATATTATTGGAAATTTGTCCAAATCAATCATTAATGGAATTATTAAAAACAAGAAAAAGAGTTTCTGAACCTGAAGTAAGATTATTTATGGTTCAAATAGTTGGTGCTATAAAATATTTACATTCAAGAAGAGTTATTCATAGAGATTTAAAATTAGGTAATATTTTCTTTGATCCAGAAATGAATTTAAAAATTGGTGACTTTGGTTTAGCTTCAGTCTTACCTTCAACTGATTTTAAAAAATATACCATTTGTGGTACACCAAATTATATTGCTCCTGAAGTTTTAGGTGGTAAAAATACTGGTCATAGTTTTGAAGTTGATATTTGGGCTATTGGTATTATGATGTATGCACTTTTAATAGGTAAACCACCATTTCAAGCAAAAGATGTTAATGTTATTTATGAAAGAATTAAAAAAACCGAATATGCTTTCCCAGATGATAAACCAATATCTGAATCAGCAAGAATTTTAATTAAAGATTTATTAAGTTTAAATCCATTAAATAGACCAACTATCGATGAAATTTTAAGTTATGATTGGTTTAAAGGTCCATTCCCTGATAAAACTAGAGATATTAGTTTACAAGATACTCCTAATGGTCTTGATCAAATTTCAAAAGCTCAATCATCTTTAAATTTTAAAAATGCTAAAGATTTAGCAGGAATTTATACTCCAAAGAATAAAAACCCAGTTGAAATTTTAAGATCAGATTTACATTCAGAACAACCAAAAGCTTTGCTTCCACATTCATTATCTCCAAATGATACTAAAAGTAAATATCAAGAAGTTGATCCAGCACAAATTGGTAGACCAAGAAAAGTTAATTTTAATTCTAATTTTTCAACTACTATAAAACGTCTTAATCAAATTTGTTTTGAAACTTATCAAAATATGAGAAGATTAGATACAAGACATGATGAAATTGATGCAATGGAATTACCAAGATGTGAAAATCCAACATTAATTAGTAAATGGGTTGATTATTCAAATAAATATGGTTTTTCATATCAATTAAATAATGATGATATTGGAGTTTATTTCAATGATGAAAATACTTTATTAAAATTAAATAATTCTGATAGATTTTTGGAATTAATCTATCATGAAAATGAAGGTTGGACATGTATAGAAAATTCATTAACTCATCCACCTGCACAAGCTAAAAGACAATTAGAAATTGTTGATTTTTTTGCTAAATATATGAATAGTAATTTATCAAAAGTTAGCGAAATTGAAGAAAGAAAAGAAACTGTCTTTTTAAGACGTTATACTAGAACATCAGAATTTATTATGTTTGAAATGACAAATGGTAATTTTCAATTTAATTTTAAAGATCATCATAAAATTTGTATATCAAAATCTGGTTTAGCTATAACTCATATTTCACCAACTAGAATAACTCAAACACATCCATTAGTTTTAATCTTGAATCAAGGTAATTTCCCAGATAATGCTGTACCAGATTGTTTAGGAAAAATTTCTGTTATAAAAGAAGCTATTAAAAAGAAAGCATTCAAAGAAAATGAATAATTTTTTTTATTTCAATTAAAACATTAACTTGCAAAATTTATTCATCCTGTATTATTATTTATTATTATTATTATTATTATTATTATAATTTGTTCACGTCATATATCCAAAAAATTTTTCATGATAGATTTCGATTTCTTAAAAAAGTTCTATTATCGTTTATTTCATTTCTTTTAAAATATAAAAAACTATTATATATATATTGCCTTTCTAGCATTTTTATTATATACTTTAAACTACTAATACATACTGTACATTAGAATTAAAAATTATGTCTTTGAACCTCTATTTCTTATTCAATCATTTTCCGTACAGAAAGAAAATGTTACTCATAACTAAGTTGATATCTTTTTTGTCATTTTATAATAATATTATATTATTGTATATACATGAAATTCTCATTTAGTAATCATCATCATTATTATTTAATAAAGCCTTAAGAGCCCATTCATCATTAAATCTAGTTTTTATAACATTTAATTCAGTAATTAATGAAGTACAAGCTTGATGTAAAGCTTCTTTTGGAGAATAACCATCTTCTGTTTGAATTCTTAAAACAAAATTTGCAAATAAAGGATGTTCAACTTTATAAGCTGCAAATATAACTTTATCATCTTTTAATAATTGTGCTCTTAATAAATTAGCTAATGTATGATCTTCTCTTTCAATCTTTACAATTGCAGCATTTGGTACTTTTGAATCTGGTGTTATGTTTATTCTAAAACAGTGTTAGTTTTGGATTAAAGAAACAAAAAAACAAATAAATAAAGTGAAATTAAATACTTACTTATCTACCCCGTCTGGTAATATAAATAATTCGAATCTATCTGGAGCATTCATTTTGTTAATGTATTATAAATGGATTTAAGATTGGTTTCCAGTTTTTTCGTATTGCCTTAGTTTTTTTTTTCTCTGTCTCTCTTTAAAAACTTTCAATATTTTCATTACAACCAGAAACGAGTATTTTTTTAAAAGGGTATTACATAATCTGTTACATAAGTCATTTGCTAAGAAATGTCCGGGTAAACTGATAGACACACGCACGAACTAACTTAAAATCCCACAACACTTTTGTTTTTTGGTTAAATGAAAAAAGAAAACTCTAAAACTTCAAAAAAAGAGATTAGATTACAGACAACCAAACTCAACCAAATTGTTTTAAGATATCAATCTTATATATTTATATATCTACTTAAAACAAATCATCATTAGAGATATACTCAAAATATCAAATCAATCAAACCCCCCGGCCTTTTTTTTATTTTTTTAAATTGTTTATTTCCTCATTACCATTGTATTATATATTTCACATTTTGATTATTTAAAAAAAAAAACTTTAGAAAGTATTATATCTAATGTCTAATCAACAAGAACCTTGGAGTAATCAACCACGTCCATTGGGTCAACAATTTAAGTATGTATCAAAGAATTATTAAAATTGTTTTCTACTCGATGAATGAAACTCGTTACTAACAAAAATTGCCTTAGCCGTCAACACCCTCCTGTTTTACCACCACCAGCTACTTTAGAACAAGGTATGTATAATATATTTAAATGATCCCAATAAGTTTAATATACTAACAAATAGAATAGGTGGTCAATCATTTTACCCGTTACCAAGTTTACCAAGTTTGGGTAATGGAAGTTCTCACGGACATGGTTTTACTATCCCATCAATCAATCCAAACAATGAACCAGTACAAATCGGACAGGTATGTATTATTTTTAAATAGCACGAGAGTTATAATGATAAATACTAACTATTTATATTAGCAAAATCATGAAATAAGAAGACCTTCAAACGTTGCATTAAATGCTCCACCAAACACACAATTACCACCACCAACTACATTAACATCAACCGATCATTCACAAATGCCACAGATTCAACAACTCCAACAACATCAACATCAACATCAACTTCCACAACATCAACATCAACATCAACAACATCCTCATCAAGTTCAACATCAACAACTTCCAACCGACACAACAACCCCACCAGCGGCATCAAGTCTCGGTGGAATCCCAAACAGATCAAGTACAAATAGTGCTTATAGACCTTTAAATGTTAAAGATGCGTTGTCATATTTAGATCAAGTTAAAATACAGTTTTATAATCAAGCAGATGTTTACAATAAATTTCTTGATATAATGAAAGATTTTAAATCCCAATGGTATGTTGTTTCTTTATTGGTTTACCTCTGAAACCTGCACATAACGAAGATGATGAGAGGTAAATAAACCATATATGCAGGATTATGACAAGCATTTTTTTTAGTTACTAACCTAATTTTTTTAGTATTGATACACCAGGTGTTATTGATAGAGTCTCAACTTTATTTACAGGACATCCAAATTTAATTCAGGGCTTCAATACATTTTTACCACCTGGATATAAAATTGAATGTTCTTTAGATCCATCTGATCCAAATCCAATTACTGTTACTACACCAACAGGTACTACTACAAGACCAAATATATCAAATATAACAACAAATGATTCATATAATCAAAGATGGGGAAATGAAGATGCAGTAGCACAACAACAGCAACAAGCACAATCTCAACCTCAAGGACCACCACCACAACAATATCAAGAACAAACACCAACTGCTCAAAATCAAAATGGTAGTGGACAAATAGAATTTAATCATGCAATTTCATATGTTAATAAAATTAAAACTAGATTTGCAAATCAACCAGATATTTATAAACAATTTCTTGAAATTTTACAAACTTATCAAAGAGAACAAAAACCAATTGCTGAAGTTTATGAACAAGTTACTCAATTATTTGCCACTTCACCTGATTTATTAGATGATTTTAAACAATTTTTACCTGATACTAGTAGTCAAAGTTATCAACAACAACAGCAACAGCAACAACAAGCTCAACAAGCTCAACAACAAGCACAAGCACAAGCACAAGTTCAACAACAACAACAACAAGCACAACAAACTCAACCTCAGCAACCTCAACCACAACAAGGTGTCCCTGCTGTACAAGATGGGTATTATGGTAATAATGGTAATCAATTACCACCTGTTGGTAATTTCCAACCAGCTGGACCAAGTCCAACACAACCACAATATAATCAAAATCAATTGAATTATCAACAACAAGAATCAGCTCCTGAAATTCAACAACCTACTAATTATGGTGGTCCATTACCAGAACAAACACTAAAGAAAAAATCTGTATCTGAACCATATCATGATAATTATAATCAAGAAGCACAATATTCAAGTGTGCGTGGTGGTGTCACTGCTCCAAAACCTTCAAAAGCTGGTGCTAAACAAGTTCAAACAGCTAGTCCTGCTATTGCCCCACCAGTTAATCTTACTTTGGTTCCAGGTATTCCAGAACCAGTTCCTCCATCTGGTACAGTTAAAAGTTCATCTCTTTCAGAAGAAATAAGCTTTTTTGATAAAGTTAAAAAAGCAATTGGTAATAAGCAAACTTATGGTGATTTTTTGAAACTTTTAAATTTATTTACTCAAGATATTATTGATAAAGAAACTTTAGTTGAAAGAGTTGGAAGTTTTCTTGGTGATGCTAATTATGAATTATTTAATTGGTTTAAAATGTTTGTTGGATATGAAGATAAACCACAAACTATTGAAAATGTCACTTTCAAGAAACATCAATTAGAATTATCATATTGTAAAGCTTATGGTCCTTCATATAGACAATTGCCAAAATCAGAAACTTATATGCCATGTTCCGGTAGAGATGAAATGTGTTGGGAAGTTTTAAATGATGAATGGGTTGGTCATCCAACTTGGGCTTCTGAAGATTCAGGTTTTATTGCTCATCGTAAAAATCAATATGAAGAAATGTTATTTAAAATAGAAGAAGAAAGATTAGAATTTGATTATTATATGGAATCTAATTTAAGAACCATTCAAATTTTAGAAACTATAGCTAATAGAATAGCTAATATGACTCCAGAACAAAAAGCTAATTTTAAATTACCACCTGGTTTAGGTCATAATTCAACTACCATATATAAAAAAGTTATTAGAAAAATATATGATAAAGATCGTGGATTTGAAGTCATTGATGCATTACATGAAAATCCAGCTATTGCAGTACCAATTGTTTTAAAAAGATTGAAACAAAAAGATGAAGAATGGAAACGTGCACAAAGAGAATGGAATAAAGTTTGGAGAGAAATGGAACAAAAAGTATTTTTCAAATCATTAGATCATCTTGGTTTAACATTTAAACAAGCAGACAAAAAATTATTAACTGTTAAACAATTAGTTAGTGAAATAAGTACTGTCAAAATGGAACAACAAAATAAAAGATTACATCCATTAACACCAAAACCTCAAGAACAATTAAATTATAAATTCGGTGATAATGACGTGTTATATGATATATTGAAATTGTCAGATGTTTTTATAAATCGTTCATCAACCTATTCAGTTCATGATAAAGAAAAATTAACACAATTTTTCCAATTTTTTATTTCATTATTTTTTGGTATACCGACAGTTGAGATTGAAAAAGCATTAGCTGCTAGAGGTAAAATTGAAAATCCAAATGATGAAGATGGTGAAGATGAACAAGAAGATTCAGAACTGGCAACCAATTCAACTGATGCATCTAAGAAGAGATCTCGTGATACTGATTTATTGAGAGATGTATTGAAGAAACAATCAAAATCTAAGAAAGATGAACGTTCTGATTCACCAGTTCCATCAAATTCAGCAGAATCCGCATTACCAGAAGCAACTGAAGAATTGGAAAAATCAAGTGAATTATGGATTAAATCTGCAAGTACGAAATTTTCATTAAATGATGAAAATAATGAAAAGAGACGTGATAAATATAATTTATTCTGTAATACTACTATTTATGTTTTTTTCCGTCATTTAAGAACCTTATATTCAAGATTAGAAGAAATTAAATTGATGAATGAAGCTGTTGGTAAAGAAATTAGAAATCGTAAATTTCCACAATTTGCAAAAGATTTGAATTTATTATCACATCAATTAGAAGATATGGGGGTATCAATAGTTGGATCAAAAGATTGTTATCAACAAGTTTTAGGTTTATCAGAAAAATTAATTGAAGGTGAAATTGATCATGCATGGTTTGAAGAAAGTTTACGTCAAGGTTATAGAAATAAAGCTTATAAAATTTATACAATTGATAAAGTTGTTCAAGCATTAGTTAAACATATGCATACTATGGTTTCTGATGTTAAAACTTCTGATATGATTGTATTATTTGAAAATGATAGAGTTAAACCAGTTTCTAGTGCCAAAGAACAAATTTTATACCGTATACTGGTTAGATCATTGATGTCAGCTGATGAAAATATGTTTAAGATAACTTTTAAAGAAAGTGAACAAAGTGTTAATATTCAATTTATAAGTCTTGATGATTTGACTATAAGTGATCATGAAAATTCTGAAGAAGGATATAATTATTATGTTACAAGTTATGTTATGTCACATCCTACTGAAGGTGTTCCTGCATCTAAATTGAATATGCCATTCTTGAGATCATTTATTGATTTAATTGATGAAGATTCAGTTGAAGGTAGAGCATCATCTGGATTAAAAGTTTCTGTTTGTGAAAATTCATATAGATTATTTTTTGAAGCTGATTCACATGATGAATTTATTTCAAAACTGGTTTATAAAAAAGTTGATAATTCTAAAAAGGAAGATAAATTATCTAATTTTAAAAATTTAATTGAAGGTGAATATGGCTGGAAATCATCATTAGAAGAAGATGAAAATGAAACATTGTCCGAAGAAAAAATTAAAATTTTATTTGAAAAAGGTGGTGATGATTTTAAAGAATTTATTCAAAAATCAAAAGATTCTTCAAAAACTGTAGTTGCTGATGAAGAAGTAAAAGAAGGTGATAAAGAAGATATTGAAATGAAAGATGTTGAAAAAGAAGGAGAAGGAGAAGAAGAATCAAAACCAGAAGAAACTAAGAGTGAAGAAAAAGAAGAAGAAGCTAATGCTGCTAATGTTACAAGTGAGGTTAATGAAACAATTCAACCAGATGTTAATGATACAACTACTGAAGATACTACATTACATCAAGAAGAAACTAATGCTACTAATGGGGCTCAAGATTAATAAATAAAAAAAAAAAAAAATTGGTGAATTTTTTTTTGTTAAAAGAGGATTGTAAAAAAGAAAATTATTGTTTTTATTTTAATTTATTGTATTTTTGTTATATATTTATATACGTTTTATTATTATTTTTTATTTCATTTTTCATGTATATTTTATTATTGTCTATTAATGTATCTATTTAATATATTTAATTTTCTTAAGTTATTAATTACGTCCTTCAGCAGCTGCTTTAACAAATTGTTCAGTTGCCATACTATAAGCTAATCTTGATCTTTGAGTTAAACGTTGACAAACAAAATCTTTTCTACCTCTTGAAATTAAAATTCTTAAAATAATATTTTCTTTTAAAAATTTAGTTGCATTTGGATCAAGTTTACCTTCTTTTTCATCTAATTCAGCTTGTTGTCTTGATTTTTTAGTTGCATTAGCATGTATCGTTTTTTTTCTAATTAAACTACCAGATCTATCAATTGATTTATTTCTTTTAGAATTTGAATCAAAATTATTTCTATTATTTAACATTTTAACAAATGCTGGAGATAATGTATTAACTTCATCAATTAAAAATTCATCAGTTTGATCATATAATGCAGGAATTAATAATAAAGCTTCATATTCATCAGTTTTTAATTCTTCCATTGATGGACCATTACCATCATTATGAAAAAAATTATATAAAACTCTTAACCAACCTAAAACAGTTTCAAGTTCAATTAATGTATTTGGTGAATCAAAACCTAAAACATTTGCAAATTTTGTTGACATAACTTGCCAACTACTACTATTACTTTCTATATTAATTTTTGCTTTTGATAATTTTGGTAACATTAATTCATCACCTGAATTTATAACATTTTTCCAAGTTTCAATCATAACTTTCATAAATAAATCATCTGTTAAATATTCTTTTAAAATTCTTAAATTAATATTTAAATAATCACATAAATTTCCTATACTTTCATCAAATTCTTCAGGTGATGGTTGACCTTTACTACAAACATTTTTTAAATTAATTTTTGAAAAACATTGTCTAATAAATCCTGAAAATTTTTCAACTATTAATTTAATTGATCTTAATTGAGATCTTTGTAATGATCTATAAGATCTACCCATTACAAACATTGCATCTAAAGTTTCATTTTCAACTGCAACTTCAATAATTAATTTACCTTGATGATCTAAATCTAATATTATTTGTTCTGGTAATCCATTATGTTTAAATTTTCTTGGATTTAATTCAAAAAATGCTCGACCACATAATTTTTGTTTTGTAACTCCAGATCTTGAATCCCAAACCATTGCTGATATATTTAATGATTCATTAGCATTTATTGTAATTTCAAATTCTTCATCAAAATCTGGATCTGGAGTTTCATGTATGACTCTAGTTTTACCAATTTGTTTTTTAGCTGTTGTATTATCTAATATAACATATGGATTTATATTACCTAATGTTGAATCTTTTGATGCTCTTAAATTTTCACCACGAATTATTCGAATTGTAAAAACATGACGTAAATAACGTTTTGTAGATTGTGAATCATATGTAGAAACTATATTTGAAATTGATTCAGGATCTATCCAATCTTCTAATTTTGAAAGATTTAACATCATTGATGATAAATTATTTAATGCAACACATGTTTGTGATTGAAAATTATAAACAACTTCTGGTTCACGTCTTGATACTACATTTTTTGATACAACATTTTTAACTTCATTTAACCAATTTGTTGTTGTATTTAAAGCTTGTGATGATAATTCTTCATTTTCTTCTTTTTCTTTTGGTTGAATTTCCAATTCTTGTAAAATTCTATTTGTTATTTTATCTGAATAAAATATAGCACCTTCAGATATACTTTTTAATAAAATTGTATAAACTTTTGCTAATTGATATTCATTTTGCCAATTTAATTTTTTTAATAAATTAAAATATGGTTTAATAATTGTAAAAATATCCAATATTGCTCGACTATTTCTTTTATCATCAAATTCTAAATCAATAGGTAAATAATCATCTTTTTTTAATGCTTCTGTCATTATATTTATAATTTTTTCATTACTTTCTTCAACCCAATTATTTAAATATGGATAAAAAAATTTTTCTAAATCAAATTCAAATTTTGTTTTTGAAGGAGTAATTTGTTTATGTATATCTCTAATTTCACTTAAAGTTTGATAAGCTTCTAAAGCATCTGAATAAGGTATTCTTTCACCTTTTTTATCATTATAATTTTGTATATGAATTAAAATATTTTTTGCATCACTTGCAAACATTCCTGTTGTAATTGCACCAGCACTTCTTGCAATATTTAAAAATCCTAATAATGGATTTTTATAACGTTTTTGTAATTTTTTAATATCATCAACTAATGTATCACAAATATTTATAACATGTAAAATATTTAATGTATCATCTCTTGGTAAATTTTCAAGATAACTACTATATCTAATACCTGCAATTTTTAAAACTGATTTAGTTAAACGTTTTTCCCATTTTTTAGGTAAACCAGAATTTTCAATTGATAAAAATAATGAATCACTTTCAATATAATTATCAAGAAATATTAAATATGGACTAAATTTTGGTTTATTTTTATCATCAAAAATTAATGATAAATTTTCTTTTATACAAATTAATAATTGATCATAAGATTGAGTTAAATTTTCAATAAATAATTCTTGATCTTGAATTAACCATAAATTTTTTTCTTCCCAACTTAAAAATTGATTTTCTTCAATAATTTTTTTAGATATATTAAAAAATTTTTCAGTTGAATCTAAATTTATTTTTGATGGTTTTTTATCATTTTCTTCTTTATTATTATCTATATCAATTAATATATTATAATTTTGAGCTGCTAAATATAAAGCAGTTGATCTAGTTGGATAATCAATATGCCATATTCTTGATACAATAAAAAAAAAATCTTGAGAATTTTTATTTAAAAATGGTTTATCAGGATTTGAAAAATCAATTTTATTTTCTAATTTAATTAATAAATATACAAACATTAAAAAATAATCTCTTATTTTATCATTAGGTGGTAAAATATAATATTCTTCATTATCTGGATGTGAAGGTAATTGAATTAATTGAACTTCAGCTGGAATTTTATATCTATTATTACATTGTTGAGATATATTTAATATTCTATCTTTATAAGAATTATATCCCAGTTTATCATTAAAATTTGATTTATTTGATTGTATTGATTTTTCATAATCTTTAACATCTTGATGTAATGGTTTTGCTAATGAAATATCTTTATATGTAAATACATCTGCTTGTAATTTAGTTTCATTAATATCAAACATTTTTTTAATAATATTTACAAAATTTTGATCCATATCATTTAATCTATAACTTTTAGTTGGATATTTCTTATAACTATTTGTTGAATTTGATGAAGAAGAATTTGAAGATGAACCATTCTTTTTTGAATTATTTTGAAATTGTTTTTTTCTATCTTGTAATTTTGAAATTATATTATTATCTATATCTTTTTTATTATTTCTAATAATTCCAATTAAAAAATCAATAAATTGATTAGTTTGATTAAATACATCATCTTTAAGATCATCTTCATAAACAATTCCAACTTTTTTTAATTCTTGATCTGCAAATGATGCAAATTTAGCAATTAAAAAATCAATATTCTTCAATTCTTTTTCAAATTTAGGATCTAATAATTCTCCATATAATCTTAATAAAGTTCTTCTAAATTTTTCATCAACTTTATGAATTGATTTATTTGTCATTATATCTTGTAATTTAATTTTTAAATCTTTCATACTTGAACTTGATATATTAGTATCTAATAACATACTTGATCTTGATAGACGATTTGAATTATTAGTTGAACTTAATGAATTACTACTGTTTGAATTGTTGCTTTTTTCTATTATTGGAGTTCTAAACCTTGCTTCATTTGAATATTCTAATAGTAGAATTTTTAACAAGTATTTATATAATTCAGATTGATCTACTTCTGGTAATGAATTTGAAGGTTTAATTGTGAAATTTGATAAAGTAGTTGATGCCATACTAACAACTCTCTTAGCAGAGGGCCTAATATTTGATGTCATTATAAGATATTGAGATCTATAGATTGTTTGGTAGTTTGGTGTGGTTGTTTGGTTGTCTCAAAAAATCACAAATCAGAAATCGTAAACTTTTTCTTTTTCTCTGTTTATTTTCTTTTCGTTTGTTTCTTTTTTTTTTTGGCAAGTATTTTGTACTTTCCTATTACTAAAAACTACTAAAATGGGCTTTAAAAAAGATCAAGAAATTTTTCAAAAGTTGTAAAAGAAAGATCAAAGATCCTTTTTCAAATAATAGAAACTTGTATTTATAGTTATTTATTTATATTTATATTTATATTTATATATTACAATTAAAAAATAAAAGAAAACGGAAAGAATATTTCTTTCTTTTTCTTCCAACGGTCTAATATCTAATTTTTTTCGTACCATCCGAAACGAAACAGAAAAAAAAAATATATTTCGCCATGTCCCAAATATGGAAAATTAATAATATCAAATAATTTAATTTAATTCAAAAAAATAAAACACTGCAATTAATGAAAAATTATTAAAATACAAAATTATAAAACTTTTTCGAAAATAAATTTAACTAAATTATGATTTTATCTTTATTTTCTCTATTCTTCTTCTGAACTTTCTTCATCTTCTTCAATTTTTGTTGTCACTGATCCATCCATTCCATCATCATCTTTTTCATTTTTTACTTCTTCTTCTTCTTCTTCTTCTTCTTCTTCACTATCTTCATCATTTATAAAATCATTTTGTTTTTTTTGTTTTTTAGAAGGTGGAATTTCATCAATACTTTTAGCAGGAGGTTTAGTATTATCACCAACTTCTTCAGGTTTATAAATATGTTGACTTAATAATCTATTCATACTAAAAGAATTTACAGATTTTTTTTTAAATAATTGTTGTAATTTTTCATCACATAATATTTGTCTTTTATCTTGAGGATCTTGTAAATCATTTTCTTTTATATAAGTCCATAAATGTTTTACAACTTGTGGTCGACTTAATCTTTCTTGTCCAACAACTAATTGTAAATTAACTGATAATACCATTTCTTTATTAAATGGATTATTTGCTGATACTGCTCTTTTTGGTTTTTCTGTTTTCTTTGGTTTTTCTATTTTTGAAGTAGTAGTTCTTTTATTAGTTGAACGTTGTGACCTCCTACCATTCATTTCTTCTCTTGATAATCTTGCAGCATATAAAGCATCTTGTTTTACAATTTCTTCTTTTTTCCTTTTGCCTTCTTCTTCTCGTTTATTTATTAAATCATAATATCTATTTAATATAATTTCATTAATATCTTTTTTATTTGTTGTTAAATCAATACCAAATAATTCTTGTAAAGCATTTCTAATTTTTTTAACTGTTATTTCTTCTAAATTGGCTACACTTAAAATTGCCTATAAATATAATAATGAGTTAGTATAATCTTCTTAAGTAATAATTGGTAATAAATAAGCCTTTTATGCATTGAGTTTAGATAAATTGCAAAAAAAAAATTGCAAAAAAAGGTAGGAAAAAAAAAAAAAGTATTGTGTAAAATAATAAGGACTCCGGTATTATCTTTTTTATCAATGAAAAAGAAAAAAAAAAATATAAACAATTTAAAAATTAAATTATGTACATACATCAATTGTAGGAAGGTATTTATCAGGATCATAATCAGTACTCATTTGAACAAGTATCAGTATATCTATGTATAAGCCTATGATAGGAACAACTGTTGATCTCTTCTGAAATTGAAAATCTTTTCAATTGGGGATGGGGGTTAAAACAGGATTGGAATAAACAATCTTTTTTTTTTGTATCAACAACAAAATTTTCTTTTTCTTTTCAAGTTTTTTTTTTCCTGCGGTTTCATACAATACAATTTCACTCAGAACTCTCTCTCTTTATATAGTTATATTTTTCAAATTAAATTATCAAAATCCATATTCAATAGACATCTGTTACTATCTTGAAATTATAACCAAATATATTAATAAAACATTTTTAAAACAATAAGAGAACAAAAAGAAGACAATACCTAAGATACAAAAAATATTCATATATTATTAACCTATTCTATTCTATTTATTTACTTACTAACACCTGCATTTTTTAAATTTCGTTTATGTTGTAATTCATTCTTTTTAATTAATTTTTTTCTTTCAGCTCTTTTTAAAGATCTTGGATCAATTAATTCTTCTTCTGTATTTTTAACTTTATCTTCAACTTCAACTAACCATTGTTGATCTAATTCTTTATTTTTACCTTGATAACCCCATTTATTAACCCATTCACCAGTATTTTCATCATATACTTTTTTACCTGATTTTTCTTTTGCTTTAATACCTTTTCTTTTAGCAAATTCTTGCCATTTAGTTAATGGTTTATCTTTTGGTAATGATTTTTCTCTTGGTAATAATGTTATTGATTCTGGTAATTTTAATAATGTCATTGATGATGATTGACCTGTTGATGAACTTTCTAAATTATCAGTTGTTGTTTTAACAGGTAATGATAATAATTGATTTATTAATAATTGAACATTATCTCTTGTTATTGATGTTAAATATTCTTCTTTTTCATTTTCATTTTTAGAATTTAATAATTCATTATTTAATGGATTTGTATCAAAGGTTGCTAAATTACCCAAATCAAATGTATTTGGTATTGGTTTATCTACCGTGACAGGTTTATATTCTTTCTTATTCTCTGATGATGATGACATCTTTATATATATATTATTATTAAGGTATTATTATTTAAATGTATTTACAGAAGTGAATAATTTTTTTTTTTAATTTTTTTTTTTTTTTTTTTTTTGATAGATGAGATGCTTCTATAGAAAAAATTACTTTTTTTTGTTTTATCTTCTCATACTATTTAACATCCACATTGAAACTAATGCCATAACACCAATTGCACCACCAGCCATAATTATATGTTTTAAATTTTCTTGATCTACAGTAGTACTTGGTTCCATTTCTAAACCAGGTGTAGCACTTGAAGGATTTTTAGCAGCATCAACTAATTGAATAAATAATTCATGTAATGAAGATGACCAAGAACTTGAAATATGTAAAGGAGAATTTAAAAATAATTCTCTTGTATAATTTTCAGGTTGAATATCTGATCTTTGTTGTTGTTTATCTAAATCAGCTTTTGAAGCAACGAAAATAGATGGTATTTCATCTAAATATATCAGATATTTTTTTCTTAAATCAACTAAATATTGGAAACTTTCAGGATCTGATGAATCATATGTATAACAAATTACATCACATTGATCTAATCTTTTTTTATTTTCTAATATTGCAGGTTCTAATTCTCCTAATTCTTCAAATATTAAATAACATTGTTTACCACCTCTTAATTCAATATCTTTAATAACTAATCTTGGTTGTATTGTAGGTGAATACATATCACTATATTGACCATCATGTAAAAACAGTTCTAATAAAGAACTTTTACCAGCTTTTGGTGCACCTAATATAAAACAATTAAAAATATTTCTATCATTAACAGAAGTTCTATAAATTTTACCTTGTTTTTGTCTTGTCTTTCTTGGTTTTGTAATTTTTAAAGCTTTTATAGAAATATCTTCATCAAATCCTAAATATGCTAAATATTCTAAAGTAATTTTATAATTTAAAAATGTTGTTAAATTCCATTGTGCTAACCAACCTTGTAATGTAACATAACCTTCATCATTAGTTACAATTGATGAAGGAAATTGAGTTTCAACCCATAATTTAGGTATACCAGGTGTAGGTAAAAATAAATTATTTAATTCATTTTCATTTAATCCTCCATCATTATCTTTATCAAATTTTATAAATAAATCAACAAAAAATTTATAACCTGTTGGACTTAATTCAATACTTGAATTTAAATTAAAATCTAAATTTGGATTTAAAAATTTATCATTTAATGATAATGAATTTGTATAATGATAACCTCTTAAAATACACCAACAAGTTTCATGTCTACCTAATTCACAATATAATTTATTTAATAATATAAACCCATCTTGTGATATACCATCCAAATTAATTTGATAAATTTTTTCATTAATTTTTTTTTTAATATCATTAAATTCTTCTTCATTTAAATTTTTTTTAAAAATTTTTTTATGTAATTCATTAAATTCTTTAAAATTTAAATAACCATCTTGATCAAAATCACTTAAAAAAAATATTCTTTTTAAAGCATCTATTGCACCAGGTTTTAAATTACCTTCTTTTGTATCAAATATAGGTGATATTGGATATGTTATACTTCTTTGACATAAATAAAATGCTTCAACTACATTATAATTTAATTTTGCACTACATCTAATTCCTGCTTCAATTTCTTTAAATTCATTAATTAATGGTATAAATTCATCTGAATTTTGAATTTTAAAATTTTTATTCTTCATATTTTTATTTATAATATCTGATTTATTCCCAGTTAATATTATAGGTAAATTAACACCCATTGATCTAAAAAATGGCATCCAATGTAATGAAATTCTTTCATACGTATAATGATCTGAATAAATTAACCATATAACATCTGCTCTTTTTAATTCTTTTTGTAATGTAGCTAAATCAGATGATGAAGTATCTATTATAGTAGTTAAATTAGGTATAAATTGACTAATTTCTTTTGAATCTTGAAAAATTTCATAATGATGATGATGTTGTTGTTGATGTTGTTGTTGTTGATTATGTTTTGAAAATTTCTTTTTTTTAATCTTGAATGGTTTTTCTGTTCGATTATTATTATTTTGTTGATCTTGTAAACTTTCATTATAATCATTTTTTGATATTGTTATTGGTGGTAATACATTATTTGATTGAGATTCTATTATAGTTTCTTTAATTAATGATGTAATTAATGATGATTTCCCAACGGATTCATCTCCACAAACTACTATTCGTATGGTATCTTGAGACATGTGATGATGATACGATTAAGCAAAAAAAAAAAAAGTGTTGATAGTCAGTCAGACAACCAAAGTGCGGATTTTAAGAGACATTTGGTTGTAAAAAAAAAAGAAGGGAAAATTATCAACAATATTTATCAGTACAATTAGTAATTTTTATATTACAACTATTTATATATATATATGTGTATTAATGATTAATAAAATTTATCAAAATTAGAATTGAAATCATCAAAATTTGGTGGTTGGACATCAGATAATTGAGACATAAAATTATCTTGATCTTGAACTTGATCTTGTTGAACTGGTACTGGTTGTTGTTGTTGTTGTGGTGGTGGTAATCGACATGGTAAATTTTCTTTATTATTATCTTCATCATCCTCTTCAATATCATCCTCTTCCTCTTCCTCCTCTTCTTCTTCCTCTTCTTCTTCAATTTCTTCTTCTTCATCACCTTCTTCTTCTTCTTCTTTACTTGCATCAACATCAACAAATTCACTTAAATTATCATTTCTACAAATTTCTTCAAAATTAGCTTGTTCCTTTTTATTAAAAATATTTTTAATATCATTTAAATCATTTAAACTAAATTGATATAAAGTTGAATTTAAAATTTTATATAATTCTTTAAACCATAAAATTTTTTTATTAATTAAATTTAAATTTAAATAATTTGAATAACTTAATTTAATTAAATTAATTTTAATTGAATCTTTTGAAAATTTATTTAATAAAAAATTTAAAATTTTATTTTCTTCATCTTTTAAATTTTCTATATTATCATTTTCTAAATTTATAAAATTTTTTGGCCAATTATTAATTGGTATATATAATGATACATAATATAAAAATAATGCTGGTGAATTAGGTGATGGTTCAATTAATGATGGTGCTGATTTTGAAGAAAATTGATCTATTAACCATTGATTTGTATAGATTTTTGCTTTAATTCTTCTATCACGTAATTTTCTACGTAATTTACTTTTCTCTTTTTGTCCTTGTGTTGAATCACTTGACATTTGACTTCTTGCCATACTTTTCTTATTAATTTTTCTTTTTTTATGTTTTGTAGGCGGTGATAATTTATTATTATTCAGTTTTTCAGATGAAGCAGTTGATATTGTTGTGGTTGTTGTGGTTGCTATATCAACACTTTTTCTTCTTGATGAATATTTTGATTTAATATTATTTATATGATTGTTAATTTCATTAGTTGGTTGATGTAATGAATCACCCTTTTTACCTTCTAAATGTCTAATTAATGAACTTCGATTACTGAAAATTTTATTACAATATTGACAATATTTATCATTATGTATAGAGGTTAAATTATCAATACCTGTCCCACTACTTGTAGATCGTGTCATGGGTAGTGAATTATCAAGTAATGGTGATTGTTGTGAAATTTGTTGTTGTTGTTGTTGTTGTTGAAAAAAAGGATCTGGTGAAGATTTTAAAATTGGAATTTGTGGGGTATTAATTTGTTGAGAATGTTGATGTTGAAGATGATGGTTCGGTAGTTGTTGATGATGATTTTGAAGTTGATGTTGTTGTTGATTAATTTGATTAATTTGATCATTTTGAAATTCTATATTATTATTATTATTATTAATATTATTATTTGTAGCATAAATTTGTTGATTAGTATCATTATTATTCTGATTATGATGATTGTTATTGTGATTCATGGCTTAAAATGCATTAAAAATTCATTAAAAAAGTTCATTAAAAATAAAAAACAAATTGTAAATAAAGTATCTATTTCATTAATTAAATAAATTGCAAAATTGTAAAAATAGTTGTAAAAAAAGTGAAAAAGTAAAAAAAAAAAGCGAAAAAAAAAAAAAAATAAAAAAAGATGAAAGGATATAAATATATATAACTTTAATAAACAACAAAGTATATTGTAAATATATATTACGTATATTATTCTGATATTTTAAAGATCTTCAAATTATACAAAAGACAATAAAAGAAATCCTTTTCTAATTTATTATATTATATTGTATTGTATTCTATTGTATTGTTGTACCTTAAAAATAAAATTAAAAAAAAAAAAGAAAAAAGAGACACAAAATATTTTTTTTACTAAATTCGGACTTTTTGATTCTTAAATCTTAATTTTGTGATTTTCTTATATAATAAATATTTATTAAATTATGTAATTTATACTTGAATTACTTTATCAAGTAGTTATTTTTAACACAACTAATATATATATATAGATATATATATAGATATTAATTAATAAAAGACTAAAAAGTTTTAGATACAACATAATCCAATAATATTTGAATCAATTATTAATTTATTAAATTTTTCTTCATTAATGCCTTTTGTTGAATGTTGAATGTTGTGTTGTCTCTTTCTCCTTTAGAAAAGTTTAGATTTTAAAAAAAAATTTTTATTTTTTTTTACCCCAATTTCGCAATATTTCCCAATTTTTCACTCAAGAAGAAGATTCACATTTTCAACTCCCCACTCTTTCACAACTTTAATATCTTCTACTTTCTATAAATAATCGAAATTTACCTCTGATACATCTTTGAACTATACATAATTTTATTGTATATTCAATGAATTAAAGAATAAATATAAGGATGGATGAATGAATGAATGACTACTTGATTAATCTTTGATACTTGCTTCTATCTCATCTGTGCATTATATGATATCATCAATAATGAATAATAATAAATAATACAATCCAGAAATTCCTTTTCTTTCTTTGTTTTCTTTCCCTTTTTATTTTTTTTATAGTTTTCGTCCCCTCTTCTCTTTCAAAACTCTAAACCCTTTTTTCTTTTAAAAACTTCATCAATCAAAATTTTATTTATCTCTTCATTTCGTTTCGTTTCATTTCATTTTATTTTGTTATTGGACAACTTTAAAAAGGTACGGATATCCGATGGGTTTATAGTTTTGATAATGCTGGTGGTTAGTTAGTGGTGGGGTAATCAACAAACAACCAAAAAATTAAATTTTTAGTTTATTGATCACAATACGGAAATATATCCAATTTTGATATTATTAAATTATATAATTCATTGTTCCTGTATACAGTCATATAATTGTAAAACACAATTCATCATAATAAAAACTTAATTAATTAATTAATTATACTATACATATTATATATATATTATATTATATACCCATATTCTTCTCTTTTCTTAAATATCTAAAGTTTCTACAATTTGTTTTAAACTACTTACATATCTATTTTGAATTGTATCACCTTTTCCTGCTGCAACTGTTAATACTAATTCATTCAATTCAGCACTACCTAAAATATCAACATGTTCTGCGGTTTTAGCTCCACCTCTTAAATCAAATCTATCTGGTTCATGTTTAATTTCAACAATTGTTATATTTACATTCCCTGGATTATATCTTGATTTATCCCCTTTTTGCCATTCATGACACATTGTATGAGTTAATAATGATACTGTACCATCTCCATCACTTAAAGTAACTGAATCTTTTTCATCTGCTGCTATAACATAATCTAATTTTGTTGATTTATCTGCTGGTTCATATTTATATGATCTTTCTGTTGGTTTACCAACTCCATAAAAACAATAAATTTTTAAATCTGGTGCATTTGGTAATGCAGCTTCTAAAGGATTTGACCATTTCAGTTGATCTTGATTATTTTTTTCCAATTCTTCTTTTGTTTTTGCAATACCAAAACTATAATTTTCCTTAACTCTTTTGGAATACCAATCTGGTGCATCATCTAATACTCTATTAATACTTTGTTCAATTGTATTTCCTTCAATTGTACCATCTGGTTTTAAATATTTTATAAATGATCCAAATGATTCTCCTCTCTCATTATTTCCTTCAATATTTACATCTGTTTCATTAGCATTTATTGGATCATCTGGTGCATAAGTTAAATTACCCCAAATTAAATCACCACCTTTTGGAAACATACTTGCAACACCACCAAAAGTTCTAATCATATCAACTCTTTCACGTCTACTAAAAAATTGTTCTAAACCATAAACAGCTAATGCATTTAATTGAACAGTATCTTTCATTTCTCCAGATATAACAGCAGGTATAGCTTTTGGTGTACCTAAAGATGAACCGCTAATATCTACAATTGAATCAATATGTTCATTAACCCAATTTGAACCTCCATTACCATAATGTTTACCATTTGCTTCTACCCATTTTAAAAAATAAAATATAATTTGTGAACCCATTGAATGACCAACTAAAACAGATTTATTATTAGACATTTTTTTAGTTAATTCAATTTGTGATTTAATTTTTGAAAAATAACCATCTCTTCTTTCTAAATCAATATAAGTTAATCTCCAATCATATGAAGCACTAACCATATTATCTGGATTATAACCAATAACAGCTAAATTTTGTAAAATTTTATTCCAAATCCAATATCCAGCCATAAAAAAATCAGCAGCTTCAAAACCTTGAGCTGCACGAACTTTTATATTTGGAGGATCTAAACCTGTTTGTTCATCCAACATTATAGTTTTTAACCAACATGATTTATCTAAAATCATTGTACGAATCATAAAAAATGATCCCCATAATCTTTTTCTAAAATATCCAATTGATGGACAATCTCCTGTTGTTGTTGTACCCCAACTTTCTAAACCTGTTGATATTACACCAGGTACCATAACAACATTATGTTTTGCAGTAAAATTTTTTGTATTTGATAATCTTAATCCAACACTAAATGATTCTGCTGATCCATGTAATGTACCTCCATCTTGATTATCAGCATCTTGTAAAAAAGTTTGTAAACCAGTTGGTAAAATATCTTTCCAATCTTTCCAATCATCAAAAAAATTCATATTTATATTATCTAAATTAACTAATTGATCTAAATCTTTTGGAAATGTTGGGAAATTTTTATGAGTTGAAAATACAACTGTTGCAACTAATCCTAATATAATACCTAATACAAACATGACACGTCTTGATTCATGAATTCTCTTCTTTCCATGATGATGTTGATGTTTCTTATGTTTAGTAACTGAAGCATCTGATCCAGTTCTACGATGATGGTGATGAGTGTGATCTTTATGTTTATTTTCTTCTTCTTCTTCTTCTATTACAGGTTCTTCATCTTCTAGCGTTTTAATATCATTATTTTTATTAGTATTTGAACCTGAAGATTTAGCAGAATCTTTCGACAAACTTTCCGATTGTTCTGTAGTTTTAGATCTATTATTCAATGATTGAGATGCAGTCATAATTAAATATTAGTCAATTGATATATATGGATGTATATATATCTTTTGTAAAAATTTTCAATTATTTCAGTGTATGATTTCTAGATAACGATTGCTATTTATAATTATTTTTTTTTTTTGCTGTCTTGCTTTGCTTCTGTTGTTGTTCTTGTCTTGTCCCTCCCTCGAACGAAAAAACAATAAGACAGGAAAAAGAAAAGAAAATATTACATATAATATTTTGTGCGTACAATACAATTATAAATATCCGAAACCATCTCTTCCATACGATGGTTATAGCCGATCCATTATAATTCAACAAACAATTCAAAGATAGAATATTATTTCATAATAGGACCTACTATCTATTAAGAAACAAAGACAAGACTTTTTTTTTTCAATTCCAGAACACTGGTTACCACAGTAATTAATCAAAATTTAAACTTAAATTTAAATTACTAATTTTAGAATAATTTAAGCCGATAACAAAAAATATTAGTAGTTATATATAATTTAACTTTATATCATAATATTATAAACTATATATATATATATTATATATAGAACATATATCTATTAAAGTATTTCTCTTACAAAGCATCCATTGTATAATCATATTCAATACCTGGAGTAACACTAGCTATAAATTTTAAAAATATAATTAAATATTGATCAACTCTAATACCTTCTTCTTCTTCTTCTTCTTCTTCTTCATCATCAACTTCTTTATTTTCTTTATCTGCTTTAATTGATAATTTATTTAATTCATTAGATATATTTTCTTTTTGTTCTTCTTCTTTTTTCTTTTCCTTTTTCAATTTTGAATGTTTCATTAAAACTTTCATAACACTTGAATGTTTACAAGGATGTATTGAAATTGATGTAGTATTATAAGATACGGGTAAATTTTCAATTGTAGCAGTTTTATCTTTATAATCACTATTTATATCTTCAAACATTTGATTTGGTAATAAAGGAATACCATTTGAATCAAATCCAACTAAATATAATTTTGGTACTCTATAAGATGTTGAATATGTTATATATAAATCAAATTTTCTTAAATTTTTATTAGATGAATTTGAGTTATTACCTAAATCATCAAATTCATCATCAAATTCATCAATTTCTTCATCTTCTGCATTTTCATCAATTAATTCATCTATATCATTAACTTCTTCTTCTTCTTCAACTTTATTAGTATCTTTATTAGTTTCTACTTTTTTAATTTGTTTAGATTTAACCCAACCTTCATCATCAACTTCTTCTTCTTCCTCATCATCATCTTCTTCATTTATTCCTAAATAATTAGAAGCACGTTGATAACTAGGTACATGTTTAGTAATTAAAAATTGTTTATCAGGAGGTAAAAACAGTTTTTGTAAATTTTTTGAACATGATGACCATTGCCAAGTTGGAAATTTATAAACTAAATAATCTCCTGCTTTAACAAATTCTTCTGGACTTATCTCTCCTGTTGTTGAGAAATTTGAATTATGATTTATTGGTGTAAGATATTCTCTTAATGATGATAATCTTGATCTTATACTCATAATAAATTATTATATTAGATATAGTTGTTAGGTTAAAGTAGTAGTAGTAGTAGTAGTAGTAGTAGTAGTTGAGTAGTGGTAGTTGTATTGTTGTTTGGTAATATTTTAAGATTTAATTAGTAGAATCTTATCTTATCTTATCGTGATTGGATTGATGGAGAATAAATAAAAAAGAAAGAGAGAACAAAAAAAATAACTATAGAATTTATTATATGAGTGATTAAATTAAATTTTAGTACTATTGTTGTAATATAGTGCGGTGTGGTGGTGGCGTTGGTTATTAATATCTTACATGCAGGTTGTTGTCAAGTTATCATCATCATCATATCATCATCATATTATATTAATCAATGACAGAATGATATCAACTTCTTTCTAACTATTATACGTATATATCATTAAGTTTCATAGACTCAAATATCTTGCTAAATACTATTATCATCTTTATATCCGGACGACGTAAGGGTCATTATCAGATTGTTCAATCTCTAGATCGAAAGTAAGTAATCAGTACAAAAGTTTCACAATATGTTGATATAGTTAAGATTCTTCAGATTTAGTATGAATGGACTTCTCGATATCATCATGTTTATTTAGGTAGAATTACTGAAGTTAAACGAATTGAAACTTTATAATCTATACAAGCGACTCAAATCTCTATATATTGTGGAAATTGATAAAACTAATAAAATCAACTGAATTTATTAATTCCAAAGATAATAATAATATGTTATAATATAAATAAAGAAAGAAAAGATAAGATAAGAGAAGTTAATCATAAAACTCATAATCATAATGTTTGTCTTTTATTTTCCTTGGATTCATTTTTGTAAAAACTATTTTTTTTTTCTAAAGACGAAATCATCTCCAAAATTTAGTACGAAATGTTCTCCAAAAATTAGTACGAAATCATCTCCAAAAATTCCCCAGATTTTGAAAAAAAAAATATAAAAAAAAATATACATCAGAATTAAACAATAATTAAAACAACAACATCAAATCAAATCATGTCATATAAATCATTAATCAAAAAATTTAGGTCAAAAAAATTAGGTCAATTTTAAGATTGGTTACGTTCAAGATTTGATAAAATTAGAAAAATTCCATTCTTTTTAAGACGACGTTATTTTGCTTTAATTGTTGGTATTGCTTATGAAGCAGCAAGATTTGGAGTTTTATATTTACCTGATAAACTGGTACTATGTTTAGCTCTACCATATTTTAGTAATGATTATATGAGATGTTGGGGTAGAGGTTTTTTTATTTCTTTTAGAGCATTATTAATTGTACCAGGTAGATTTTTGCTAAAACTTTAAAACATGGTTTAATACCATATTTATTGGATGCAGGTAGAAATCTAAGATATAAAGATGCTGTATGATTTTTCTTACAAGCTATTCAAGAATATGTTACTTGTGTACCAAATGGTATTGAAATTTTAGATTAAAAACTTAAAAGAAGATTTTAAATGATGAATATATAAAATATGATGATCCAAAAGCTTTTAGTTATGAAAGTTCCATAAGAGAAATTATATATGAAATTTTCCAACGTCATGCAAAAGAGATTAAATATCGTGAATCCAATGCTGGATCAAATTTAGATTCACAAGGTTTTAATGTTGAAATTAATATTGATTGGGAAACTGGTTTATCTCATGGTGGTAATCAATTTAATTGTGGTACATGGATGGATAAAATGGGAGGAAGTGAAGGAGCTC